>BLKR01006694.1:0-52019 GCA_011170035.1 Teleogryllus occipitalis | reverse complement strand
TATATCTATATATCAGAATTCATATAAATGATACCTTAGTTTATTATAAAAGATGCCATCGCGCAGTCGGTAGGACTCGAACCTACGCTCTCAGAGGGAATCTGATTTCTAGGCAGACGCCTTAACCACTCGGCCACGACTGCTCCGTTTCCGTTACCCAGCATTGTTGTAATATATTTTTATATTAGAATTCATATAAATGATATCTTAGTTCATTCTAAAAGATGCCATCGCGCAGTCGGTAGGACTGGAACCAACGCTCCCAGAGGGAATCTGATATCTAGTCAGACGCCTTAACCACTCGGCCATGACTGCTCCGTTTCCGTTGCCCAGCATTGTTGTATTATATCTATATATCAGAATTAACATAAATGATACCTTAGTTCATTACAAAAGATGCCATCGCGCAGTCGGTAGGACTCGAACCTACGCTCCCAGAGGGAATCAGATTCCTAGTCAGACGCCTTAACCACTCGGCCACGACTGCTCCGTTTCCGTTGCCCAGCATTGTTGTATTATATCTATATATCAGAATTCATATAAATGATACCATAGTTCATTATAAACGATGCCATCGCGCAGTCGGTAGGACTCGAACCTACGCCCCCAGAGGGAATCTGATTTCTAGTCAGACGCCTTAAACACTCGGCCACGACTGCTCCGTTTCCGTTCCCCAGCATTGTTGTATTATATCTATATATCAGAAATGATATAAATGATACCTTAGTTCATTATAAAAGATGCCATCGCGCAGTCGGTAGGACTCGAACCTACGCTCCCAGAGGGAATCTGATTTCTAGTCAGACGCCTTAACCACTCGGCCATGACTGCTCAATTTCCGTTGCCCAGCATTGTTGTATTATATCTATATATCAGAATAAACATAAATGATACCTTAGTTAATTACAAAAGATGTCATCGCGCAGTCGGTAGGACTCGAACCTACGCTCTCAGAGGGAATCTGATTTCTAGTCAGACGCCTTAACCACTCGGCCACGACCGCTCCGTTTCCGTTGCCCAGCATAGTTGTATTATATCTATATATCAGAATTAACATAAATGATACCTTAGTTCATTATAAAAAATGCCATCGCGCAGTCGGTAGGACTCGAACCTACGCTCTCAGAGGGAATCTGATTTCTAGTCAGACGCCTTAACCACTCGGCCACGACTGCTCCGTTTCCGTTGCCCAGCATAGTTGTATTATATCTATATATCAGAATTAACATAAATGATACCATAGTTCATTATAAAACATGCCATCGCGCAGTCGGTAGGACTCGAACCTACGCTCCCAGAGGGAATCTGATTTCTAGTCAGACGCCTTAACCACTCGGCCTCGACCGCTCCGTTTCCGTTGCCCAGCATTGTTCTTTTATATCTATATATCACAATTAACATAAATGATATCTTAGTTCATTTTAAAAGATGCCATCGCGAAGTCGGTAGAACTCGAACCTACGCTCCCAGAGGAAATCTGATTTCTCGTCAGACGCCTTAACCACTCGGCCACGACTGCTCCGTTTTCGTTACCCAGCATTGTTGTATTATATCTTTATATCAGAATTCATATAAATGATATTTTAGTTCATTATAAAAGATGCCATCGCGCAGTCGGTAGGACTCGAACCTACGCTCCCAGAGGGAATCTGATTTCTAGTCAGACGCCTTAACCACTCGGCCATGACTGCTCAATTTCCGTTGCCCAGCATTGTTGTATTATATCTATATATCAGAATAAACATAAATGATACCTTAGTTAATTACAAAAGATGTCATCGCGCAGTCGGTCGGACTCGAACCTACGCTCGCAGAGGGAATCTGATTTCTAGTCAGACGCCTTAACCACTCTGCCACGACTGCTCCGTTTTCGTTACCCAGCATTGTTGTATTATATCTTTATATCAGAATTCATATAAATGATACCTTAGTTCATTATAAAAGATGCCATCGCGCAGTCGGTAGGACTCGAACCTACGCTCCCAGAGGGAATCTGATTTCTAGTCAGACGCCTTAACCACTCGGCCACGACTGCTCCGTTTTCGTTACCCAGCATTGTTGTATTATATCTTTATATCAGAATTCATATAAATGATACCTTAGTTCATTATAAAAGATGGCATCGCGCAGTCGGTAGGACTCGAACCTACGCTCCCAGAGGGAATCTGATTTCTAGTCAGACGCCTTAACCACTCGGCCACGACTGCCCCGTTTCTCTCTGCCAGCATTGGGTTGAATAACTATATGTCAGTATTAACATACATACCAGTTCACAAAAGATGCCATGGCGCAGTCGGTAGGACTCGAATCTACGTACGCCCCAGAGGGAATCTGATTTCTAGTCAGACGCCTTAACCACTCGGCCACGACTGCTCCGTTTCTGTTGCCCAGCATTGTTGTATTATATCTATATGTCAGAATTACCATAAATGATACCAGTTCATTATAAAAATATGCCATTCCGCAGTCGGTAGGACTCGAAACTCGCTCCCAGAGGAATCTGATTTCTAGTCGACGTCTTAACCACTCGTGCACGACAGCTCCGTTTCTGTTGCCCTGCATTGTTGTATTTTCATACTATATATCGACTTAAATATAAAATGACACCATTCTAAAAGATGCCATCGCGCAGTCGGTAGGACTCGAACCTACGCTCCCAGAGGGAATCTGATTTCTAGTCGGACGCCTTAAGCACTCGGCCACGACTGCTCCGTTACTGTTAACCAGCATTGTTGTATTATATCTATATATCAGAAATCATATAAATGATACCTTAGTTCATTCTAAAAGATGCCATCGCGCAGTCGGTAGGACTTGAACCTACGCTCCCAGAGGGAATCTGATTTCTAGTCAGACGCCTTAACCACTCGGCCACGACTGCTCCGTTTCCGTTGCCCAGCATTGTTGTATTATATCTATATATCAGAATTAACATAAATGATAGCTTAGTTCATTATAAAAGATACCATCGCGCAGTCGGTAGGACTCGAACCTACGTTCCCAGAGGAAATCTGATTTCTAGTCAGACGCCTTAACCACTCGGCTACGACTGCTCCGTTTCCCTTGCCCAGCATTGTTGTATTATATCTATATATCACAATTAACATAAATGATAGCTTAGTTCATTATAAAAGATGCCATCATGCAGTCGGTAGGACTCGAACCTACGCTCCCAGAGGGAATCTGATTTCTAGTCAGACGCCTAAACCACTCGGTCACGACTGCTCAGTTTCCGTGGCCCAGCATTGTTGTATTATATCTATATATCAGAATTCATATAAATGATACCTTAGTTCATTCTAAAAGATGCCATCGCGCAGTCGGTAGGACTCGAACCTACGCTCCCAGAGGGAATCTGATTTCTAGTCAGACGCCTTAACCACTCGTCCACGACTGCTCCGTTTCCGTCACCCAGCATTGTTGTATTATATCTATATATCAGAATTCATATAAATGATACCTTAGTTCATTCTAAAAGATGCCATCGCGCAGTCGGTAGGACTCGAACCTACGCTCCCAGAGGGAATCTGATTTCTAGCCTTAACCACTCGGCCACGACTGCTCCGTTTCCGTTGCCCAGCAAAGTTGTATTATATCTATATATCAGAATTAACATAAATGATAGCTTAGTTCATTATAAAAGATGCCATCGCGCTGTCGGTAGGACTCGAACCTACGCTCCCAGAAAGAATCTGATTTCTAGTCAGACGCCTTAACCACTCGGCCACGACTGCTCCGTTTCCGTTGCCCAGCATTGTTGTATTATATCTATATATCAGAATTAACATAAACGATACCTTAGTTCATTATAAAAGATGCCATCGCGCAGTCGGTAGGACTCGAAAATACGCTCCCAGAGGGAATCTGATTTCTAGTCAGACGCCTTAACCACTCGGCCACGACTGCTCCGTTTCCGTTGCCCAGCATTGTTGTATTATATCTATATATCAGAATTAACATAAATGATAGCTTAGTTCATTATAAAAGATGCCATCGCGCAGTCGGTAGGACTCGAACCTACGCTCCCAGAGGGAATTTGATTTCTAGTCAGACGCCTTAACCACTCGGCCATGACTGCTCAATTTCCGTTGCCCCGCATTGTTGTATTATATCTATATATCAGAATTAACATAAATGATACCTTAGTTCATTACAAAAGATGCCATCGCGCAGTCGGTAGGACTCGATCCAACGCTCCCAGAGGGAATCAGATTTCTAGACAGACGCCTTAACCACTCGGACACGACTGCTCCGTTTCCGTTGCCCCGCATTGTTGTATTATATCTATATATCAGAATTAACATAAACGATACCTTAGTTCGTTATAAAAGACGCCATCGCGCTGTTATTAGGACTCGAACCTACGCTCCCAGAGGGAATCTAATTTCTAGTCAGACGCCTTAACCACTCGGCCACGACTGCTCCGTTTCCGTTGCCCAGCATTGTTGTATTATATCTATATATCAGAAGTAACATAAATGATAGCTTAGTTCATTATAAAAGATGCCATCGCGCTGTCGGTAGGACTCGAACCTACGCTCCCAGAGGGAATCTGATTTCTAGTCAGACGCCTTAACAACTCGGCCACGACTGCTTCGTTTCCGTTTCCCAGCATTGTTGTATTATATCTATATATCAGAATTAACATAAATGATAGCTTAGTTCATTATAAAAGATGCCATCGCGCTGTCGGTAGGACTCGAACCTACGCTCCCAGAGGGAATCTGATTTCTAGTCAGACGACTTAACCACTCGGCCACGACTGCTCCGTTTCCGTTGCCCAGCATTGTTGTATTATATCTATATATCAGAATTCATATAAATGATACCATAGTTCATTATAAACGATGCCATCGCGCAGTCGGTAGGACTCGAACCTACGCCCCCAGAGGGAATCTGATTTCTAGTCAGACGCCTTAAACACTCGGCCACGACTGCTCCGTTTCCGTTCCCCAGCATTGTTGTATTATATCTATATATCAGAAATGATATAAATGATACCTTAGTTCATTATAAAAGATGCCATCGCGCAGTCGGTAGGACTCGAACCTACGCCCCCAGAGGGAATCTGATTTCTAGACAGACGCCTTAACCACTCGGCCACGACTGCTCCGTTTCCGTTGCCCAGCATTGTTGTATTATATCCATATATCAGAATTCATATAAATGATACCTTAGTTCATTATAAAAAATGCCATCGCGCAGTCGGTAGGACTCGAACCTACGCTCCCACAAGGAATCTGATTTCTAGTCAGACGCCTTAACCACTCGGCCACGACTGCTCCGTTTCCGTTCCCCAGCATTGTTGTATTATATCTATATATCAGAATTAACATAAATGATAAATTAGTTCATTATAAAAGATGCCATCGCCAAGTCGGTAGGACTCGAACCAACGCTCCCAGAGGGAATCTGATTTCTAGTCAGACGCCTTAACCACTCGGCCACGACTGCTCCGTTTCCGTTGCCCAGCATTGTTGTATTATATTTATATATCAGAAATGATATACATGATATCTTAGTTAATTATAAAAGATGCCATCGCGCAGTCGGTAGGACTCGAACCTACGCTCCCAGAAGGAATCTGATTTGTAGTCAGACGCCTTAACCACTAGGCCACGACTGCTCCGTTTCCGTTCCCCAGCATTGTTGTATTATATCTATATATCACAATTAACATAAATAATACCTTAGTTCATTATAAAAGATGCAATCGCGCAGTCGGTAGGACACGAACCTACGCTCCCAGAGGGAATCTGATTTCTATTCAGACGCCTTAACCACTCGGCCACGACTGCTCTGTTTCCGTTGCCCAGCATTGTTGTATTATATCTATATATCAGAATTCATATAAATGATACCTTAGTTCATTTTAAAAGATGCCATCGCGCAGTCGTTAGGACTCGAACCTACGCTCCCAGAGGGAATCCGATTTCCAGTCAGACGCCTTAACCACTCGGCCACGACCGCTCCGTATCCGTTACCCAGCATTGTTGTATTATGTCTATATATCAGAAATGATATAAATGATACCTTAGTTCATTATAAAAGGTGCCATCGCGCAGTCGGTAGGTCTCGAACCTACGCCCCCAGAGGGAATCTGATTTCTAGTCAGACGCCTTAACCACTCGGCCACGACTGCTCCGTTTCTGTTGCCGAGCATTGTTGTATTATATCTATATATCAAAATTCATATAAATCATACCCTAGTTTATTATAAAAGATGCCATCGCGAAGTCGGTAGGACTCGAACCTACGCTCTCAGAGGGAATCTGATTTCTAGGCAGACGCCTTAACCACTCGGCCACGACTGCTCCGTTTCCGTTCCCCAGCATTGTTGTATTATATCTATATATCACAATTAACATAAATAATACCTTAGTTCATTATAAAAGATGCAATCGCGCAGTCGGTAGGACTCGAACCTACGCTCCCAGATAGAATCTGATTTCTATTCAGACGCCTTAACCACTCGGCCACGACTGCTCTGTTTCCGTTGCGCAGCATTGTTGTATTATATCTATATATCAGAATTCATATAAATGATACCTTAGTTCATTTTAAAAGATGCCATCGCGCAGTCGGCAGGACTCGAACCTACGCTCCCAGAGGGAATCTGATTTCTAGTCAGACGCGTTAACCACTCGGCCACGACTGCTCCATCTCCGTTGCCCAGCATTGTTGTATTATATCTATATATCAGAATTCATATAAATGATACCATAAAAGATGCCATCGCGCAGTCGGTAGGACTCGAACCTACGCTCCCAGAGGGAATCTGATTTCTAGTCAGACGCATTAACCACTCGGCCACGACTGCTCCGTTTTCGTTGCCCAGCATTGTTGTATTATATCTATATATCACAATTAACATAAATGATAGCTTAGTTCATTATAAAAGATGCCATCGCGCAGTCGGTAGGACTCGAACCTACGCTCCCAGAGGGAATCTGATTTCTAGTCAGACGCCTTAACCACTCGGCCACGACTGCTCCGTTTCCGTTGCCCAGCATTGTTGTATTATATCTATATATCACAATTAACATAAATGATACCTTAGTTCATTATAAAAGATGCCATCGCGCAGTCGGTAGGACTCGAACCTACGCTCCCAGAGGGAATCTGATTTCTAGTCAGACGCCTTAACCACTCGGCCACGACTGCTCCGTTTCCGTTACCCAGCATTGTTGTAATATATCTTTATATTAGAATTCATATAAATGATATCTTAGTTCATTCTAAAAGATGCCATCGCGCAGTCGGTAGGACTGGAACCAACGCTCCCAGAGGGAATCTGATATCT
This sequence comes from Teleogryllus occipitalis, assembly GCA_011170035.1. Classification (NCBI taxonomy): domain Eukaryota; kingdom Metazoa; phylum Arthropoda; class Insecta; order Orthoptera; family Gryllidae; genus Teleogryllus; species Teleogryllus occipitalis. Next base: position 44,716 of record BLKR01006694.1, on the reverse strand, counting down.
AGTCAGACGCCTTAACCACTCGGCCATGACTGCTCCGTTTCCGTTGCCCAGCATTGTTGTATTATATCTATATATCAGAATTAACATAAATGATACCTTAGTTCATTACAAAAGATGCCATCGCGCAGTCGGTAGGACTCGAACATGCGCTCCCAGAGGGAATCTGCTTTCTAGTCAGACGCCTTAACCACTCGGCCACGACTGGTCCGTTTCCGTTGCCCAGCATTGTTGTATTATATCTATATATCAGAATTAACTTAAATGATTCTTTAGTTCATTATAAAAGATGCCATTGCGCAGTCGGTAGGACTCGAACCAACGCTCCCAGAGGGAATCTGATTTTTAGTCAGACGCCTTAACCAGTCGGCCACGACTGCTCCGTTTCCGTTACCCAGCATAGTTGTATTATATCTATATATCACAATTAATATAAATGATACCTTAATTCATGATAAAAGATGTCATCGCGCAGTCGGTAGGACTCGAACATACGCTCCCAGAGGGAATCTGATTTCTAGGCAGACGCCTTAACCACTCGGCCTCGACCGCTCCGTTTCCGTTGCCCAGCATTGTTCTTTTATATCTATATATCACAATTAACATAAATGATATCTTAGTTCATTATAAAAGATGCCATCGCGAAGTCGGTAGGACTCGAACCTACGCTCCCAGAGGGAATCTGATTTCTAGGCAGACGCCTTAACCACTCGGCCACGACTGCTCCGTTTCCGTTCCCCAGCATTGTTGTAATATATCTATATATCACAATTAACATAAATAATACCTTAGTTCATTATAAAAGATGCCATCGCGCAGTCGGTAGGACTCGAACCTACGCTCCCAGAGGGAATCTGATTTCTAGGCAGACGCCTTAACCACTCGGCCATGACTGCTCAATTTCCGTTGCCCCGCATTGTTGTATTATATCTATATATCAGAATTAACATAAATGATACCTTAGTTCATTACAAAAGATGCCATCGCGCAGTCGGTAGGACTCGATCCAACGCTCCCAGAGGGAATCAGATTTCTAGACAGACGCCTTAACCACTCGGACACGACTGCTCCGTTTCCGTTGCCCCGCATTGTTGTATTATATCTATATATCAGAATTATCATAAAAGATACCTTAGTTCATTATAAAAAAAACAATCGCGCAGCCGGTAGGACTCGAACCTACGCTCCCAGAGAGAATCTGATTTCTAGGCAGACGCCTTAACAACTCGGCCACGACTGCTCCGTTTCCGTTACCCAGCATTGTTGTATTATATCTTTTTTTTTTTTCGGCGAAGCCGAAGGTCAGTGTGTGTTTGTGTTGCAGTTCTCACGCTGGAGCGTTTTACTGCTATGTGTAAGTGGATGGTGTAGGTTCGCGACGGACCTTAGTCAAAAGCCATTTAGGCTGAGGTGTTTAGTCACTGTCGTGACTTTGTCTTATTTTAGTTGTGATTGCTCTACGCCCTCAATATGTCCGAGGGGAGAGCTTGTCTTCTGCGTCCTATTGTGAGGACATGTCGTGATAATTGTTTTAGCGTCGCCGGTGCTTCGCTGGATTGAAAGGCCTGATAGGCTTCATTGAAAGAAAGCCGTCTCAGGCATTGAGTGAAGGACTCGATACCGAGTTCCTCCCTGAGAACTTTCATCCGCTTCCGAAACGGAGGGCGCGCTATGAGCTTCAGAACTCTGTTCTGAACTAGCTCAAGTGTATCCTTGTACTCCTTTCCCGTAGTCCACCATGTCGCCGCGGCATAAGTGGCTACTGGCCGGCAACACGTTTTGTAGAGTGCCAGGCGGAGGTCCAAGGGGAGTGAAGGTTCCCTCAAGAGAGGATGTAAAAGTCGTACTCTATGTTGAAGTTTTGACCGAATGCGTCTGACGTGTAAGTGCCAGCGCATTCTTCTGTCAAAAGTGACGCCTAAATAAGTTGCCTTAGGCGCCCACTTCAGCTTTCGAGTACCTAGTGTGATTTGTTTTGGTGGCGTGTAGCGTTTAGTGTATTTTTGTTTGCGGCGAGAGTAACAGATGGCTTGCGACTTTTCCGCCGAGAAAGTGAGATGGTTTTCTTCCGCCCACTTCAGCGTCAAGTTCATCTGTTTTTGGAGTATTTTGAGTTTGTGGTCGAGGTTCATTCCTCTAGCTAAGACGGCTATGTCATCAGCGTAGAGAAAAAGCCGTATTCGCGGTATGTGCGGTATGTCATTGACATAGAGCGAGAACAGCAGCGGAGAGAGGACGGAGCCCTGGGGGACCCCAGCCGCAATCCTCCGCCTAGAGGATCTCGCCTTACCCACACTTACTACGAATGTGCGGTTTGAGAGGAAAGATTTAACGATTTCCGTTATATCTTGTGGGAGGACGCGCCGAAGTTTGGCTATGAGTGTTGTGTGTGGCACTTTATCGAAGGCTTGCACCATGTCGAGATAAATGACAGGTACATCCTGTGTAAGTATTAGATCAGCGGAGATCTGCTGAGCCATACAAAGTGCTTGTAGTGAAGCGGAGTGGCCCGGTCGGAATGCGAACTGTTCGTCTCGAATTAGGTTACGCGAGAGAACAGTTGGTAGGATTCGCGCGAGGAGAAGCCTTTCGAACACTTTTCCCATTATTGGGAGAAGGCTGATTGGCCTGTGGCTCGCCGCGATCGTGAGATCCTTTCCGGGTTTCGGAAGCATGGAAATACTAGCAAATTTCCAGCTTTCCGGAAAATACCGCTGTGTGATGCAGCTATTGTAGATACGCGTAAGCTCCGTGCTTATAACCGGCAAGGCCTCCTTAAGAACGGGAGGGCCTATCCGGTCAGGGCCCGGCGCCTTGCGACTACGCAAGCGTGTGATTGTAGTCGAAACTTCTTCGACTGTGCAGTGTGTGAGTGTTTCGGCGTTGTCCTCCGTCTCCTCTTCCTCTTCCACCTGTGTAGTGTTAACAAACCTCTCTTCAAGCATGTCGGCGAAGAATTCCGCCTTCGCTTGATCAGAGAAGAGGTAAGTTTGTTTACCCTCCGCGTTGTCGTAACCACGTATGGCAGTTGCAGTTTTAGGCACCGACCTGAGCGCCTTCTGGAGTTTGAAAAGACCGCTACGGGAGTGATCAGAACCGATCTCTCTCATGCGTTTTTCCCACTCGGCCGCGTGATGGTTTGCGAGCGCCGTCTTCAGGCGTTTTTCGCATTCCCGCAGCTGTGTTCTAAGCGCAGGGCACCTAAACTGCTGCCATAGTCGTCTAGCTTTGCGTTTTTCACGCAGAAGCTCTTCGACATCTGGAGGAAGTGTATTTGAACCCTCTTCGGGCGGGCGCCAGAAGACCGGCGTCGCCTTTCTGTGGGCTGTTTGTATGTGTTTGGTGAGAGTGTGCAAGCTTGCATCTATTGATTCTGGCGAATCCGTTGATGACGAAACTTGTGCTTGTGAGTGTAGTGTGGCGAGGTGTTTGCGAAACTCATCCCAGTCGGTTGGTTGGGGAACCCACTGCCGTGGGGCGCAGAAGGAGCGGATGCAGCCAACTGCAAAGGTTATGGGAATGTGGTCGGAAAGGGTAAAGGGAATGGGTTTTGGCGTTGTGACTCGAATGTTTCCTGAAGTGAGTGCCACATCAAGAATTTCGGGCCGCATACGAGGGTCAGAGGGAAAGCGGGTTGGTGTGGAGGGCGGGATGAGTGTCACAGTGTTGTGTGACAGCAGAAAACTTACGAGTAAGTTTCCGTTGCTGTTAGTGGTGTTGCATCCCCATTCCTCGCACTTGGCGTTCAGGTCGCCCGCCAGGACCGTGCGAGGTGCTAAGGAGAACACAGTGTCGAAATCGTCATCAATGAGAGGGCGATTTGGTGCAAGGTATGCTGACACCAGTGCAACTTCGCCTTCCGTCGTCTCTACCACAATCGCTGCCGCTTCAAGCCTCGCTAAGCGAGGTAAAGCTGCCGGGCGATGAGGTATCGAACGACGTACGGCAACAGCTACGCCCCCACCGCGATGGCGAGCAACGCGGTCAGTGCGGTAGATGGCCATGTCATTTAGCTCCAGGTCGTCGGCGTTCACGAGCTTGGTTTCCTGCAATAAAAGTACATCAATATGATGTTTACTGCAGAAGAGCTCGATGATGCGCCGATCCCCCGGGTCCGTGTGACCGGAACGGCCGTTGACGTTCCAGGCGGCTACCGCGAGAGGGCGGGTTCTGGTGTTTCCCTGCGTTCGGTGTTCAGCCATTGTGGGCTGTCACTTGAGCGCAGAGAGTGGTCAATAGTGTGGTGAGATGCGAAACCTGTTGCTTGAGATCAGCAACCTCCTTTCGGAGTTGCTCTGCCTCAGAGGTAGCAGCAGGCGTGATGTGTTTTGGCCCCTTGGGCTCTGCGGCGTCGGGGCGGGCGGCCCTCTCCTGAATGCCTTAGCGGGCACTGGAGTTCGCCGCCGCCCTTTGCTCGCGTGCCGCTTGGGCCGGGTGTTGTTTAGCTGAGTGCACGAGGCTCGCAAAGGTAGTGCTCTTATCTACCTTGCGAGCAGGCTGTGTATTTGTATGTTTCGGCAGTACATTTTTGCTCTGCTCCGGCTTTACATTTTTGTTCTTAGCTGACAAGGCCTTGTGGGCCTTGCAGCCACCGTAGTTGGCGGAGTGGTTACCGCCGCAGTTGCAGCACACGGCTGGTTTGCGGGTGTTTCCGCAATCCTTTGTCAGTGGCCTTCGCCGCAATGAATGCAGCGTGGGCTGACCTGGCAGTAGGCGCGGGTGTGCCCCCAACGGCAGCATCGCTTGCAAAACGGCGCGCTCTCCGTTCGCCTAGCGACCTCAATGCGAGCGACGCAGCGGCAGATCGCCTTTAGGGCGAAGAGCCACTTGCCGTCGTCGCCGGGCGCCAGGTTCACGAAGTACGCGCCGAGCGGTACGAGCTTACCGTTTCGGCGCCGCTTCAGCTGGTGGACGGCGGGCCTGGGTTTCCCCGGGCATTGCTCGGCGATGTCGTCTGCAACTTCCTCCGCCGACACTTGGGGAGGCGGGCCGCTCACGTAGAGCTTGAGGCCGCGCTCCTCCTTCCGCGCGTGGGTGAAGTGGGCCGACTTGCCTCGCTTCAGGTTCGCCGCAACCTTTACGTGGTCTGCAGCGCTTCGGGCCTGTAGAGAGAAAAAATCCCCACAGTGCTTCCCCGTAACCGGGTTCTCGCAGCCACTGGTCACTGCCTCGAACCAGCGGCGAAAGCCGCCTTCAGAGGGCACCGCGGCGCTCGCGACCATAATTGGCGGAACGCGCTTCGATGCCTTCCTAGGCTCAGAGGCAGAGGGACCGGGCATTGAGGCCGGCGTGGGTGAGGGTGTAGGGGTGGGCAGAGTAGTGGCGGTGGTGGTGGCGGGGGCGGCGGCAGATTCGCCCCTGCGCTGCGGCGAGGGTGGCAGCGGAGACACTGCTACGGGTGGCGCGCATGCGGCGGCGAGGGTCTCCGCATCGCCGAAATCGGCTAGCGGGGCCTCGTCCGCGGCGTTTGCAGCGCTCTTCCCGAGCGTACCGCCGAGTGGCGCGCATACCGCGGCGCGGGCCTCCGCTTCGCCGTTTCCGGCTAACGGGGACGCGTCGGCGGCGTCTGCAGCGCACTGCTCAGCGGCTGCGTCGACCTGCATGGCCTCGGCCTCAGGCAGGGCAAGAAAACTGCCGGGCGGCAGGCGTGGGGCGGCGTCAGCGGTCGGCGCATCGCCAGAGAGGCGGCGCTTTTTGCTTTTGCCAGCAGCGGCATCGGCTTCGGCGGAGGCGGAGGCTGAGGCGGCGTCGGTGGAGGCATCTGCAGAGGCGGTGGGCGGGCGGGAGTAAAACTCCGTGAGCCCGTTCTTGGCGGCTGCCTTGCTGAACTGCGTCTGTTCAGCCGGCGTGAGGCTACTCGCGAAAAGCGCGACCAGATCGGTCGAGACCGCGGCTAAGCATCCGTCCTCATCGGCCGCCATGAGGGCCTTGAGAGCGTTAGCAATGCGCGTGGCCTTGCTCTTCGCATTTTTGCTCTTTTTAGCCCTGACAAGGGCTGTGTCAATTGCAGGGAAATCCTGCTGGTGGTCAGCGCCGGAGGGCGCGTTGTCAGCTGAGGCGGCGGCTGGAGCGGCGGCTGCTTCTGCGGTGGTGGTGGCGGCTCGGAGCGCAGCGAGGCCTTCGGGTGCAATTGTCACGGTAACGTCGCTGGTCGAGAAGACCAACGCGCTCCGATCCGAAAGCGTCCGGGGCCGACCGTGCGGGGCGTCCTTTCCGTTCTCCATCTGTGGAAGAGAAGAGACGAAAAAGATTTTGCCCTTCCGAAAGAAGTAGCTGCTCTAAAGAGAGCAGAAGTTAGTCCTTAGAAGGACTGATTTTGATGCTCTTTAGCCCTTAAAAGGGCTGGTGTGTAAAAATTTTTACAAGTCCCGCACGCGGCAACTTGAAAAATTTTCAAAGTCCCGTAAGGGACTGGTGAAAATTTTACTAAGTCCGAAAACGAATTTTCGGACTTAGAAAATTTCCGATGAAGGCTGGAAGATCTTGCAGGCGGCGGCGATCTGCGTCGGCGGCCGCGGTCCGGGGCAGCGATGACAGGCGACGGCTTCTTCCTGCTGGAGCTCCGAGGTGTGTTATGCTCCGCTCCGGGAGAGAGAATTATATCTATATATCAGAAATGATATAAATGATATCTTAGTTCATTATAAAAGATGCCATCGCGCAGTCGGTAGGACTCGAACCTACGCTCCCAGAGGGAATCTGATTTCTAGTCAGACGCCTTAACCACTCGGCCACGACTGCTCCGTTTCCGTTCCCCAGCATTGTTGTATTATATCTATATATCAGAAATGATATAAATGATACCTTAGTTCATTATAAAAGATGCCATCGCGCAGTCGGTAGGACTCGAACCTACGCTCCCAGAGGGAATCTGATTTCTAGTCAGACGCCTTAACCACTCGGCCACGACTGCTCCGTTTCCGTTGCCCAGCATTGTTGTATTATATCTATATATCAGAATTAACATAAATGATACTTAGTTCATTATAAAAGATGCCATCGCGCAGTCGGTAGGACTCGAACCTACGCTCCCAGAGGGAATCTGATTTCTAGTCAGACGCCTTAACCACTCGGCCACGACTGCTCCGTTTCCGTTGCCCAGCATTGTTGTATTATATCTATATATCAGAATTAACATACATGATAGCTTAGTTCATTATAAAAGATGCCATCGCGCTGTCGGTAGGACTCGAACCTACGCTCCCAGAGGGAATCTGATTTCTAGTCAGACGCCTTAACCACTCGGCCACGACTGCTCCGTTTCCGTTGCCCAGCATGGTTGTATTATATCTATATATCAGAATTAACATAAATGATAGCTTAGTTCATTATAAAAGATGCCATCGCGCAGTCGGTAGGACTCGAACCTACGCTCCCAGAGGAAATCTGATTTCTAGTCAGACGCCTTAACCACTCGGCCACGACTGCTCCGTTTCCCTTGCCCAGCATTGTTGTATTATATCTATATATCAGAATTAACATACATGATACCTTAGTTCATTATAAAAGATGCCATCGCGCAGTCGGTACGACTCGAACCTACGCTCCCAGAGGGAATCTGATTTCTAGTCAGACGCCTTAACCACTCGGCCACGACTGCTCCGTATCCGTTGCCCAGCATTGTTGTATTATATCTATATATCACAATTAACATAAATGATAGCTTAGTTCATTATAAAAGATGCCATCGCGCAGTCGGTAGGACTCGAACCAACGCTCCCAGAGGGAATCTGATTTCTAGTCAGACGCCTAAACCACTCGGCCACGACTGCTCCGTTTCCGTGGCCCAGCATTGTTGTATTATATCTATATATCAGAATTCATATAAATGATACCTTAGTTCATTCTAAAAGATGCCATCGCGCAGTCGGTAGGACTCGAACCTACGCTCCCAGAGGGAATCTGATTTCTAGTCAGACGCCTTAACCACTCGGCCACGACTGCTCCGTTTCCGTTACACAGCATTGTTGTATTATATCTATATATCAGAATTCATATAAATGATACCTTAGTTCATTCTAAAAAATGCCATCGCGCAGTCGGTAGGACTCGAACCTACGCTCCCAGAGGGAATCTGATTTCTAGTCAGACGCCTTAACCACTCGTCCACGACTGCTCCGTTTCCGTCACCCAGCATTGTTGTATTATATCTATATATCAGAATTCATATAAATGATACCTTAGTTCATTCTAAAAGATGCCATCGCGCAGTCGGTAGGACTCGAACCTACGCTCCCAGAGGGAATCTGATTTCTAGTCGGACGCCTTAAGCACTCGGCCACGACTGCTCCGTTACCGTTAACCAGCATTGTTGTATTATATCTATATATCAGAAATCATATAAATGATACCTTAGTTCATTCTAAAAGATGCCATCGCGCAGTCGGTAGGACGCGAACCTACGCTCCCAGAGGGAATCTTCTTTCTAGTCAGACGCCTTAACCACTCGGCTACGACTGCTCCGTTTCTGTTTCACAGCATTGTTGTATTATATCTATATATCAGAATTAACATAAATGATAGCTTAGTTCATTATAAAAGATGCCATCACGCAGTCGGTAGGACTAGAACCAACGCTCCCAAAAGGAATCTGATTTCTAGTCAGACGCCTTAACCACTCGGCCACGACTGCTCCGTTTCCGTTGCCCAGCATTGTTGTATTATATCTATATATCAGAATTAACATAAATGATAGCTTAGTTCATTATAAAAGATGCCATCGCGCTGTCGGTAGGACTCGAACCTACGCTCCCAGAAAGAATCTGATTTCTAGTCAGACGCCTTAACCACTCGGCCACGACTGCTCCGTTTCCGTTGCCCAGCATTGTTGTATTATATCTATATATCAGAATTAACATAAATGATAGCTTAGTTCATTATAAAAGATGCCATCGCGCAGTCGGTAGGACTCGAACCTACGCTCCCAGAGGGAATCTGATTTCTAGTCAGACGCCTTAACCACTCGGCCACGACTGCTCCGTTTCCGTTGCCCAGCATTGTTGTATTATATCTATATATCAAATTAACATAAATGATAGCTTAGTTCATTATAAAAGATGCCATCGCGCAGTCGGTAGGACTCGAACCTACGCTCCCAGAGGGAATCTGATTTCTAGTCAGACGCCTTAACCACTCGGCCACGACTGCTCCGTTTCCGTTGCCCAGCATTGTTGTATTATATCTATATATCACAATTAACATAAATGATACTTAGTTCATTATAAAAGATGCCATCGCGCAGTCGGTAGGACTCGAACCTACGCTCCCAGAGGGAATCTGATTTCTAGTCAGACGCCTTAACCACTCGGCCACGACTGCTCCGTTTCCGTTACCCAGCATTGTTGTATTATATCTTTATATCAGAATTCATATAAATGATACCTTAGTTCATTATAAAAGATGCCATCGCGCAGTCGGTAGACTCGAACCTACGCCCCAGAGGGAATCTGATTTCTAGTCAGACGCCTTAACCACTCGGCCACGACTGCTCCGTATCCGTTGCCCAGCATTGTTGTATTATATCTATATATCAGAATTAACATAAATGATACTTAGTTCATTTTAAAAGATGCCATCGCGCAGTCGGCAGGACTCGAACCTACGCTCCCAGAGGGAATCTGATTTCTAGTCAGACGCGTTAACCACTCGGCCACGACTGCTCCATCTCCGTTGCCCAGCATTGTTGTATTATATCTATATATCAGAATTCATATAAATGATACCATAAAAGATGCCATCGCGCAGTCGGTAGGACTCGAACCTACGCTCCCAGAGGGAATCTGATTTCTAGTCAGACGCATTAACCACTCGGCCACGACTGCTCCGTTTTCGTTGCCCAGCATTGTTGTATTATATCTATATATCACAATTAACATAAATGATAGCTTAGTTCATTATAAAAGATGCCATCGCGCAGTCGGTAGGACTCGAACCTACGCTCCCAGAGGGAATCTGATTTCTAGTCGGACGCCTTAAGCACTCGGCCACGACTGCTCCGTAACCGTTAACCAGCATTGTTGTATTATATCTATATATCAGAAATCATATAAATGATACCTTAGTTCATTCTAAAAGATGCCATCGCGCAGTCGGTAGGACGCGAACCTACGCTCCCAGAGGGAATCTTATTTCTAGTCAGACGCCTTAACCACTCGGCTACGACTGCTCCGTTTCGGTTTCGCAGCATTGTTGTATTATATCTATATATCAGAATTAATATAAATGATAACTTAGTTCATTATGAAAGATGCCATCGCGCAGTCGGTAAGACTCGAACCTACGCTCCCAGAAGGAATCTGATTTCTAGTCAGACGCCTTAACCACTCGGCCACGAATGCTACGTTTCCGTTGCCCAGCATTGTTGTATTATATCTATATATCAGAAATTATATAAATGATACTTTATTTCATTATAAAAGATGCCATCGCGCAGTCGGTAGGACGCGAACCTACGCTCCCAGAGGGAATCTTATTTCTAGTCAGACGCCTTAACCACTCGGCTACGACTGCTCTGTTTCGGTTTCACAGCATTGTTGTATTATATCTATATATCAGAATTAATATAAATGATATCTTAGTTCATTATGAAAGATGCCATCGCGCAGTCGGTAAGACTCGAACCTACGCTCCCAGAAGGAATCTGATTTGTAGTCAGACGCCTTAACCACTCGGCCACGACTGCTCCGTTTCCGTTGCCCAGCATAGTTGTATTATATCCATATATCAGAAATTATATAAATGATGCTTTATTTCATTATAAAAGATGCCATCGCGCAGTCGGTAGGACTCGAACCTACGCTCCCAGAGGGAATCTTATTTCTAGTCAGACGCATTAAACACTCGGCCGCGACTGCTCCGTTTCCGTTGCCCAGCATTGTTGTATTATATCTCTATATCAGAATTAACATAAACGATATCTTAGTTCTTTATAAAAGACGCCATCGCGCCGTTATTAGGACTCGAACCTACGCTCCCAGACGGAATCTGATTTCTAGTCAGACGCCTTAACCACTCGGCCACGACTGCTCCGTTTTCCGTTGCCCAGCATTGTTGTATTATAACTATATATCAGAATTAATATAAATGATATCTTAATTCATTATAAAAAATGCTATCGCGCAGTCGGTAGGACTCGAACTTACGCTCCCAGAGGAATAAGATTTCTAGTCAGACGCCTTAACCACTCGGCCACGACTGCTCCGTTTGCGTTGCCCAGCATTGTTGTATTATATCTATATATCAGAATTAACATAAATGATACCATAGTTCATTATAAACGATGCCATCGCGCAGTCGGTAGGACTCGAACCTACGCTCCCAGGGGGAATCTCATTTCTAGTCAGACGCCTTAACCACTCGGCCACGACTGCTCCGTTTCCGTTGCCCAGCATTGTTGTATTATATCTATATATCAGAATTAACATAATGATGCCATCGTTCATTATAAACGATGCCATCGCGCAGTCGGTAGGACTCGAACCTACGCTCCCAGAGGGAATCTGATTTCTAGTCAGACGCCTTAACCACTCGGCCACGACTGCTCCGTTTCCGTTGCCCAGCATTGTTGTATTATATCTATATATCAGAATTAATATAAATGATACCTTAGTTCATTATAAAAGATGCCATCGCGCAGTCGGTAGGACTCGAACCTACGCTCCCAGAGGGAATCTGATTTCTAGTCAGACGCCTTAACCACTCGGCCACGACTGCTCCGTTTCCGTTGCCCAGCATTGTTGTATTATATCTATATATCAGAATTCATATAAATGATACCTTAGTTCATTCTAAAAGATGCCATCGCGCAGTCGGTAGGACTCGAACCTACGCTCCCAGAGGGAATCTGATTTCTAGTCAGACGCCTTAACCACTCGGCCACGACTGCTCCGTTTCCGTTCCCCAGCATTGTTGTATTATATCAGATGATATAAATGATACCTTTGTTTCATTATAAAAGATGCCATCGCGCAGTCGGTAGGACTCGAACCTACGCTCCCAGAGGGAATCTGATTTCTAGTCAGACGCCTTAACCCCTCGGCCACGACTGCTCCGTTTCCGTTGCCCAGCATTGTTGTATTATATCTCTATATCAGAATTAACATAAACGATACCTTAGTTCGTTATAAAAGACGCCATCGCGCCGTTATTAGGACTCGAACCTACGCTCCCAGAGGGAATCTGATTTCTATTCAGACGCCTTAACCACTCGGCCACGACTGCTCCGTTTCCGTTGCCCAGCATTGTTGTATTATATCTCTATATCAGAATTAACATAAACGATACCTTAGTTCGTTATAAAAGACGCCATCGCGCTGTTATTAGGACTCGAACCTACGCTCCCAGAGGGAATCTAATTTCTAGTCAGACGCCTTAACCACTCGGCCACGACTGCTCCGTTTCCGTTGCCCAGCATTGTTGTATTATATCTATATATCAGAATTAACATAAATGATAGCTTAGTTCATTATAAAAGATGCCATCGCGCAGTCGGTAGGACTCGAACCTACGCTCCCAGAGGGAATCTGATTTCTAGTCAGACGCCTTAACCACTCGTCCACGACGGCTCCGTTTCCGTTACCCAGCATTGTTGTATTATATCTATATATCAGAATTCATATAAATGATACCTTAGTTCATTCTAAAAGATGCCATCGCGCAGTCGGTAGGACTCGAACCTACGCTCCCAGAGGGAATCTGATTTCTAGTCGGACGCCTTAAGCACTCGGCCACGACTGCTCCGTAACCGTTAACCAGCATTGTTGTATTATATCTATATATCAGAAATCATATAAATGATACCTTAGTTCATTCTAAAAGATGCCATCGCGCAGTCGGTAGGACGCGAACCTACGCTCCCAGAGGGAATCTTATTTCTAGTCAGACGCCTTAACCACTCGGCTACGACTGCTCCGTTTCGGTTTCACAGCATTGTTGTATTATATCTATATATCAGAATTAATATAAATGATAACTTAGTTCATTATGAAAGATGCCATCGCGCAGTCGGTAAGACTCGAAACTACGCTCCCAGAAGGAATCTGATTTCTTGTCAGACGCCTTAACCACTCGGCCACGAATGCTCCGTTTCCGTTGCCCAGCATTGTTGTATTATATCTATATATCAGAAATTATATAAATGATACTTTATTTCATTATAAAAGATGCCATCGCGCAGTCAGTAGGACGCGAACCTACGCTCCCAGAGGGAATCTTATTTCTAGTCAGACGCCTTTACCACTCGGCTACGACTGCTCCGTTTCGGTTTCACAGCATTGTTGTATTATATCTATATATCAGAATTAATATAAATGATATCTTAGTTCATTATGAAAGATGCCATCGCGCAGTCGGTAGGACTCGAACCTACGCTCCCAGAAGGAATCTGATTTCTAGTCAGACGCCTTAACCACTCGGCCACGACTGCTCCGTTTCCGTTGCCCAGCATTGTTGTATTATATCTATATATCAGAATTCATATAAATGATACCTTAGTTCATTCTAAAAGATGCCATCGCGCAGTCGGTAGGACTCGAACCTACGCTCCCAGAGGGAATCTGATTTCTAGTCAGACGCCTTAACCACTCGGCCACGACTGCTCCGTTTCCGTTCCCCAGCATTGTTGTATTATATCTATATATCAGAATGATATAAATGATACCTAGTTCATTATAAAAGATGCCATCGCGCAGTCGGTAGGACTCGAACCTACGCTCCCAGAGGGAATCTGATTTCTAGTCAGACGCCTTAACCACTCGGCCACGACTGCTCCGTTTCCGTTGCCCAGCATTGTTGTATTATATCTATATATCAGAATTAACATAAATGATACCTTAGTTCATTATAAAAGATGCCATCGCGCCGTTAGTCGGTAGGACTCGAACCTACGCTCCCAGAGGGAATCTGATTTCTAGTCAGACGCCTTAACCACTCGGCCACGACTGCTCCGTTTCCGTTGCCCAGCATTGTTGTATTATATCTATATATCAGAATTAACATAAACGATACCTTAGTTCATTATAAAAGATGCCATCGCGCAGTCGGTAGGACTCGAAAATACGCTCCCAGAGGGAATCTGATTTCTAGTCAGACGCCTTAACCACTCGGCCACGACTGCTCCGTTTCCGTTGCCCAGCATTGTTGTATTATATCTATATATCAGAATTAACATAAATGATACCTTAGTTCATTATAAAAGATGCCATCGCGCAGTCGGTAGGACTCGAACCTACGCTCCCAGAGGGAATCTGATTTCTAGTCAGACGCCTTAACCACTCGGCCACGACTGCTCCGTTTCTGTCGGTCAGCATTGTTGTATTATATCTATATATCAGAATTAACATAAATGATACCTTAGTTCATTATAAAAGATGCCATCGCGCAGTCGGTAGGACTCGAACCTATGCTCCCAGAGGGAATCTGATTTCTAGTCAGACGCCTTAACCACTTGGCCCCGACAGCTCCGTGCCTGTTTGCCAGCATTGTTGTAATATATCTATATATCAGAATTAACATAAACGATACCTTAATTCGTTGTAAAAGAGTCCATCGCATAGTCGGTAGGACTCGAACCTACGCTCCCAGAGGGAATCTGATTTCTAGTCAGACGCCTTAACCACTCGGCCACGACTGCTCCGTTTCTGTCGGCCAGCATTGTTGTATTATATCGATATATCAGAGTTAACATAAATGATAGCTTAGTTCATTATAAAAGATGGCATCGCGCAATCGATAGGACTCGAACCTACGCTCCCAGAGGGAATCTGATTTCTAGTCAGACGCCTTAACCACTCGGCCACGACTGCATCGTCCTTGTTTGGCTGCATTGTTGTATTATATCTAGATATCAGAGTTAATACGAATATGACATTAGTTTTTTATAAAACATGCCATCGCGCAGTCTTAAGGACTGGAACCGACGGTCCCAGAGGGAATCTGATTTCTAGTGAGACGCTTTAACCACGCGGACATGACTACCTCGCTTGTGTTCGCAAACATTGTTACACACACACTCACAGACACGCACGCACACACACACATATATATTTAAATATATATATATATATATATATATTAATATATATCTTCGCTCTCAGAGGGAGTCTGATTTCCAGTCAGACGCCTTAAGCACTCGGCCACGACTGCTCCTTTTCTAAACTACTGTGTGTGGCGTGTTAAGGGGAGAAGTGAATTCTCAGCACGTTTTCAAAAATGTTTTATTTTTTCCCTAAGCCAAATACTAGGTCTTGAATTTTGAATACAGAAAAAAATGAGCGTGTTTTGCAATGATTGTTAACAAAGTATTTATTCTGATATAAAAAAATCTTTTTTGAAGGGTAAGGCTTCAAGAATTTTTGCCATATACTCCCAACATGTTCTTCGTCAAGTAATTTTTCTTCTTGCTGCGACAACATGGAGAACAATAATTTGAATAACTATATATCTCACCGAATTCTTGAAGATGTGCTCGGATAATTATGTGTCTTTTATGTCGAACAGGATAACATGGGTTCCAGAAGTCTGGGATAGGCGGCAGTTCCTGTAAGGCTTTGTTTAAATAGACTGGTAACTGTTGCCGGATCGTTCACATTTCTATTGTTATATTTGAAAAGAACATTGTCTTCAAGGAATCTAGTGTATTTGGTCGTATTTTTAATTTAATTCTATATAGCTTTTGTATAGTTATTTGAGTTTAAAATATTCTGATTGTGTTTCATGAATTTAGCCGGCCTTGTGCATATTCTTAAAATTGATTTGTATGTTTGGGAATAGAGGAGGAAATCTGGTGCTACGTTATGATGTTTTCAAATAAAAGAAAGGATTCGCTTACTTTTACATGATGTCATAAGTTTCTTTTTTATCCAAAAATGGCTTTTCCGTGAATTTTTTTTCTTTTTGGAGAGGAAAGCAAGTGTTCAAATGAAATGAAGGCTTTGGAAAAAAGAATTATATTTATAGTTTGTATCAACAGTATGAGAAACCGCATTCCATGACTCCTTAATTAAGTAATCATTGAATAATTTTATTTTACTTTTAGTAAACAATCTACTCATACGTGTTTTATTTATTGTGTTATTGTTCGTTTTTCTTATAACACTAATTTGTGCATCGTGGTCACTGTATCCTAAATATTTTGTTGTAACTCCATATCGAATAGTAGTTTTGTTAATTATAATTTGATAGATTACCTACATTGAATTTAGTGTGGTTCTTGTAGGTACATTTATTGCAATATCGAAACTGAAGGGAGTAATTAAATTGAAAAACTGTTCTTCCTTGCATTATTTGACCAGAAAATCAATGTTAAGGTATCCGCGTACAACAATGGATTGAAATGAGCGATTGCTGACTTTAATAAGTGTTATCTTCGGTTTTTATAAGAACAGAGCATAATCTGCAGCTCTCTTTGTTGGAGGTCTGTAGATGCAAAGTAATATAATTTTTAGGAAAGGAAGATGTACAACGAAAATTTTGAAAACATTTTCAACGGAATACACATTTAATTCCGTCAAGAAAATATAATCTTTATGATTTCTATCGTAAATACGACAATCCCAAATGCTGGACCCATGGTGATGCGATTCTCTCTCTCTCTCTATAGTAAAAGCCTGCGAGGTATAGAGCGATTTTCCTAAGGATGAGCTAAAGTGACAGCTTGTGCTGGCAACATAACTGAAGCTTCTGTGGACGTCGTGCCCTCGAGTCCAATGGACTCCCTTCCTGCATTTGTTCGTTTGCAGTTGGCTTGTAAATGGCTTCGACTCTTCCTTTTGTGATATCCTCGTCCGACAAAAATATAGTGCGCAGCGAGAAATAATTGAAATTAGGAAGTGCAGTGTTATGTGCTCTTCTGTAAAAAATATTTTTTCGTTTATATATTACATTGAATTTACTTTTTGTGTGATAAATATTGTTTATTTTAAAACCGAGACTAGAATGCGAGATGACTAGTAGTGACAGGTTGTGATAAAATGGGAGCATCAGGTGTAGATTTTATTGACATTGGGAATGGGAGAAACGGGAGTAGGTTCAGAGGAGGTAAGAGGATTCGAAATAAGGGTGGAGGGTGGAGAACGTAAGGAGGTGAAAGGGATGGATTTTTGGCAGGAGACTGTTGGACTGGAGTTGATGGAGTATTGTGCAAGCTTGTTACCGACTGCGTGTTTTCCAGCAAGGTTCATGTGAAGACCATGCCGGGTGAAGTGTTTTGCTGAGAGAAAATTAATTTCAAAAAGTGTGACATTTGTTTCTTTCTGTTGCAGTTTTAATTGTTGGTTTGCGTGCTTAATCTCGCTGCATAGTGTTGGTCTGTTGTACCAGAAGGACAGTGTGTAATTAGGGCAAGTGTATTAATTACATTATAATTCAGAGTATCAAAGGAACACTAATTTGATATTCTTCCCGATTCTTTATCGTCAGAGATGCACCCAAGTTTGTTTTTTTAGGGAGGCTACACGTACAGTGTCCTGCCGCTTGATGTTTTCTTGTGAAGTATTTTTATTTATGCTAAATATATATTTTATTTCATTTTTATTTGTTTACTTATAATTAATATTTATAACGTAAACAATTGATATAACGAATGACTCTCTTCAGTATAGATTTGTAATAGTTAAAAATATTTTTAATGTATCAAAAACCCCAGGAAGTGGGGAAAAGCCTCATGAGGCCCCCCCCCCTCCCTCTTGAATTCGCCCCTGATGTTTGTGGTTGCCAGAATTCTATAGGTTGTGCGCCACAGGAAAGTCTTTCCTCTACGCTTCTACCTACAGAGCAGTATTTCCTTTGCACTGACATCCCTCTCTCTTACAACAAACGCAAGCAACAGATGAGTATCGGGAGTCAGGAGAGGTGCAATCCCACAGTCGCTGAGGAGAGAACGCGAATAAAACCGTACGGGTAAAATAGAGTAGAGAGTTTTTGCACACAGACGCTTGAAGATAAGCGGACTCGGCTATTGTTACGTGACACCTGAAACACCAATCACGGTCTCTGTAGCAAACAAGCATTAACCGGGTTTGGTTCGCTAAACGAGGTTTCATAACCTGTACCCAATTGATGGTTGGTTATATCTGTTTCGGGTTCTTAGTACACTAAGAACGCGGACAAAGGTCGAATTCAGTTTTCTGTAAAACGTGGTGTTTGCCATTGAAGGAAGTGTTGGCTTCTCTCTCTATGAGGATGGGAGCCAATGAGGAGGATTATTGAAATTATTGTGGTTTCGCAAATGGGTAAGCCATTTAAAATATGCAATTCAACATTCCAAATTTTAACAGACCTTATAATTCCAGGTCTATTTGGTTCTAAAATTTCGTGCAGAATTGCATTACCTATATCGTCCATATCAATATTCCCTAGTATACACATACTTCAATTAATTCTTACATAGCAGGAAGCAAAATATCCTGTGAGTAAATACCAGTGAATACCTGGTACCACTTTGCAATCGCTTCTAGGTATTGTTTTCTTAAAAAAAATGATTACGGTGTAAATAACCGTAGTAGTAAATCGAAAAAACAGTACACAAAATGAAAAAAACCGACGAACGAAATTGAAAAGACACCAAACTTATGTGTAACTTAACACTTGCTACCAGATGTCAGCACCTTATAAGCGTAAGCATAGACATGGTGCTAAAACTCTCTCTTTGAGCTTTACAGAAAATTTGACGTACCGTTATTTATAATCATTAACGTTAGCCATTTCGGTTAAGTGCAAAAACTCTCTAGTGTCTGTAGGCACCTTCCGGGTTCGGTTGAACACCAGACTATCAAACACGATAAAACTGTTACTTATCCCGATCATGTATGGACCCCTTTACAGCGTTCAGGAGGGAAGAACCTCAAGGCCCTTCCACACATTCAGCTTTCGCCGCGTAGCGAACTACTGCTCACCGAACCTCGAGCATCTGACGTGTTCGGCGAATGTTCTCTTCCTTTGGACGCAAAGATCGACACGCGGTGGGTAGAGCGAGCACCAAATGTTTGTCGCTCGGTAAATAGCAATCAACTTATTCACACTACTCGGAATTCGGCTAGCGGTCGCTCGCTACTCGCTGCGTGGTGGACCAGGAGAGGTGGCTCAGGGCAGCAACTGATGTCACTGCAGTGCCTCTGACCGGGAGGTCCTAGGTTCGAGGCCCGACGGCAACAAGATTTTCGGCACTGGCTTTTCGGCTAGGTCCAATTCAGTCACTGTCTGGAGAAGAATTATAACGGCCGGCTGCTCTGATCGGTAGTTTGGTTTTCTTTATCAATACCAGTCGAATTCCGGAGCAATACCCAAACGGGCCACGGACCGCGCGCGATCTTTCCATCCCAATCCTTTGCCTATCTTTCTCCTTACACACACTTGCAATAACATGCCCGACACTACCACACATGTCGGGAGACTTGTTGGGAGCTTGGAGCTTGTCCTGGCTGGGGCAATTCCCGTTGGTGGAAATACTGCGGCGGCGGCGGCGGCGATGGTGTAACAGTTAGCGTATCGGACTGTTATACCCAGGTTCGAACCCGATCAAAGCCGTGGATTTTTAAGGGCGAAAAAATCCTTCGTACGTCTTCCTTCGGAGGGGAAGTAAAGCCGGCTGTCCCATGTTAGTAGATTTACTGCATGTAAAAAATCCTCAAGCCTAAATGATGCCTCTGAGCTAAATTCAAATCGCCTGTTTCGTCGCCCAAGTAATACCTTCTTTCTCCCATGGTTGGTGAAAGGAGCGTAGCGGAATTTGCGTGGTCAGGCGGAAGAGCAGGCCTCATGGCCTGAGTCTCGCCACGTAAAATAAGGCAAATTCAATTCAATACTAGGTTATGGAAAATTCGCTAGCTGACAGTAGTCGGCGCCGAATCTCACCATCCAACGGAGATCACCGCCACCTTTTGACGAAAAACATGCACTACACTTACGGTACTAATGACCTTAGCAGTTGAATCAATAACAATCAATCAATCCGAATTTATGGAGCCGCCTTTAGAGGCAGCCGTACCCGCAGGTCGTCTGCCCCGGGCCGGGCGGCCGACGGTCGGCTGCGTCTCAACCCACAGCGCAAAGGGCCCTCGCCGGAACGGGAATCTCCCGGACAATGGCGGCCACGTGCGGTGTCTAGCAGCAGCAGCAGCGTCACGCCTGGCGCCCATCACAGGCCAGCGCTCGTAAACAGTCGACAGGGATGGTCGCGCGCGGGGAGGGGAGGGGCAGCCACCCTGCATTGTCGCTTCGCTTTTGTCGGTGCCGCGGCGGCGCGCGCCCACCGCCAGTTTCCCCGCGTTGATGTATGGGGCGCTGCTGGCGCCGGCGCGCCGCCATTTTTAATCGTCAGCCGCTGACGGGCCGCCGTCGCCCGCCATGATCCACGGCCGGTTGAAGCGGGCGGCGCGACGCCGTGCGGTGCGGCTGGCCCCTCTCAATGGGTGGGCCGGTCGCGCCAAGGGAGGCGGAATAATTCAAAGCCTTTGTGCTCCGGTTAGGGAGGGCGAGGACGGGTTCAGGTGCCCGGAGCAGGCGGTGGCTAGATCACGACAATATCCGAGTTGTTGAAGAATTAGTATGTTAGTTTGTTAATTGGCGAGGTTCTCCGGGTAGAGGAGTCACCGGTTTATGTGGGTCAGGGTATCAATTGATGTCATTGTAGTTCCTCTAACCAGGAGGTCCTAGGGTTCGAGTTTAGACGATGGCAGGACACTAGCTCCAGGACAATTCTAGCGCCCGACTGCTCTAATGTGTAGTTTTCCGTGGTTTATTCAATCAATATCGGAGAGGCCATGTCTGTGGTTAAGAGTGTTGGCATTGTGATAAATCCTGTGTGTCAGTGATGGGCGGTGTTTCTTAAGATGGAAGAATGTGAGGAGGAGATTAACTCTGATGATGACGGTATGCATGAAACATGTCGGCAGTTAATCTGCGTACCTGAATGTCTGCGACATTGCGCGGCAAATGAGAAAACCTTTTAAGGTATTTGCGATCAATAGCCACTAAGCGTATGTGTCAAGTCAACGCCATCTACACGTACTCACACCCCGAAATGTAGATGGTGTTGTTTAAGTTCGTCTATGCGTGACGTTATTGGCCGAAAAGAGCGGAGATAAGTTCCTTCATTCACCGCGTGATGTCGATGAAGTTCAGACGAGGCGATTAGCTGCCGACGTTTCTCATACATAGCCCACCATGCCTCCAACAACGACTGCCTTCAGTATGCATGTACTGTACGCGTGCCTGGGAAGTGTTTGTAGTATGTATGTAGACACCCCTGTCTACATACATACTACAAACACTTCCCATCGCTCAAAGGAAACCAGGGGTCTGGGGCAGTTGATCCAATGGAGCCCCTTATTTCAATAAAAAAATGTCCTCCTCAATTCGTTAACAGAATTCATTTCTTCGTGCATCAGAAATAACTTTTTGCGTTAAATGTGAATGAGATATAAATATATTTTTCATTTCTTTTCAATTCAAAATAACCGGGGTCACAATTAAGTCGGGGCTTGGAGCAAGTTGCCCTCTGCCCCCTGTTCAAGGGGGTTTTAGGAGGTTTTAAAGGAGGAGGCTACTGGACGCCTCTCTATGTAGGAACAAATGCATGCTTTCAGTCTGAAAATTGACCTGAATGTATATTGGTTTGCAACTTTATGATGTATTGACCTTATTTTAGTGTATTATTTAATTGTATATCGTATTACATTAAATCTATCACCGAGTGTTTAACCCTATGTACATCAAATAAATTTGTCTATCCAGACGCACCCAGCTTCATTGTGGTGGCTAGTACCGCGAGAGAGAAACGAATGAGCTGCAGGGCAGTGAGCTCGACTCGGGAGAAACGATAACAAGGTAAGTTCTCATCAAAAGAAGCGAAGCCATTAACTAAATGAAGAAAATTAAAGAAGACCGACCCGGGAATATTTCTGGAGGCGGCGCAGCTTCATCAACGGCACGAGGGATGGAAGGGTAGGAGATGAACCTTTTGCGGCGAGCGAAGTTCAAGGCGGAATTTGCCCAAGAAAAAACAATTGGGTGTTCTTTCGGAAGAAGAATTAAAGTCTAAATAAATTTCCGGGGATTGTTTTCTGCTGTTAATCTAATGGTAAAGCCAACATCTGGGTTTCTTGATTAGTGTCTGTTTCTTAAGTAGTATTTCTCTTCTCATTTTCAAGAGGGGAATCGTGTCAAAAATTGAAAAGAATTGCGGTTCTCTTTAAGTCTTTCTTATAAGAGGAATTGTTTAAATATTTTAATACTAGAAGTTATTGTAAAACATCATTTTTATTAAAATTACGTATTATTTCAACAAATCTACTTATTACGATACGAAGATCTACATGCATGAATGAGTGAATTATGGTTTTTATACGTATCAACACATTTGACTGCGAACTGTTTGAATTCTCACAAAATATAATGATAGTGAATGTTCATTCTTGGGATTATTAATATCCTCAACTCATTATTCCAGTTTTCTGTCACTAGAAGTATGTAGAAGACATTGATGTAAATTGGGAAACAGAATTCCGTGATGGAAATTAACGTTTACCACCTGAAACTAACGCGATGCCCTTGACTTTATGGCAAAATAGGAGTGTTTTTTATTAAAGAGATAATTCAATTTTGTAAAAATGTCTCATTAAAAACTGTCATAGAATGCGAGTGAAGAAAGAGAGAGAGGGAGGGAAAAGAGAGAGGGAGAAAGAGACAGAGGAAGAGAGACAGAAAGAGAGAGAGAGAGAGAGAGAGAGAGAGAGAGAGAGAGAGAGAGAGAGAGAGAGAGAGAAAAAACAGTCATCTGCGAAATCCAATCATCATACGAAAATGACTTCAACACTTGAACACATCCTCTAATCCTGATCTTCCTGAATAGACTTTAGATAAATTTATAAGGAAAGTCAAATTTCAATAAATTTCTATCCAATATCGATTTGAAGTAATGTTGGGATTTTTCTAGTGTACATATCAGAAAATTCAGATTTCGAAAACAACATTCATGTTTCGTACTCCTGAACATGAAAAAACGACCTTGAGTTTTTCTATCATATCCACGAGACAGATATTAACTTTCTTTATTTGACATTATTGATGCATTTTTTGCTTTCACGAAGACGGAAAGGCCTTCCACAAACCGCCGAATGCTTATGCCTTGTAGGCTGACCAAACCCGACACTAAGAACGCATTCGAAGAAGAAAGGGTGCGAAGGAAAAATGGTCTGTGAAGAAAGATCTCTGGCCGGCGCGACCAGGCCGGGAGGGGATTGGACAAAGCGCAAGAAACAACAGCGCACTCTCTGCGACAGGGCGACGCACTCCTGCGAGTCAACAACTCCCACTGACTGGCCGCACGCCCGCGGGCGCTTGTTTGGCTACGCGCGCGGACCGCCCCGCCCACTCTCGCCATCCCATCCGCCCACAATTGCCGCACCGCCCGTGCCCCTCTCCAGCTGGTGGTGTCCCCGTCGCCCACCCGCTTCCGTCTCTCGACCCGCCCACGCCATCTGCCACGCCTGACACGCCCCGCCGCCCCCAATTGCCGCCCCGCCAGTTACCCTCCCCCGCCGGCGATGTGACCCCGCCGCCAATCCGCCCCCGCCTCTCGGCCCGCCCACGCCAACCCGTAGCCCACCCTCCGCCCGCGCCATCTGTTCTGCCTGCCGCCCCGCCCCTCCCCCGCCAGCGATGTGTCCCCGCCGCCCATCCACCCTCACCTCTCGCCCCGCCCACGCCAACCCTTAGCCCTCGCCCCGCCCGCTGCCACGCCCCCAATCACCTCCCCGACATCCGCGCCTCTCTCCCCGCCAGCGGTGTGTCCCCGCCACCCATCCACCTCCGCCTCTCACGCTACCCACGCCAACCCGTAACCCTCGCCTCGCCAACCCACGCTTAGGATCGCAGCCCTGCGCGTGCAATCCCCGCCCACGATCTCCGCCCCGCCCACGCTACCCCGCTGCTCACCACGCCCGCAATCCTCGACCCGCCCACGCCAACCTCGCCGCACGCCTCGCCCGCACGCACGCCCCCTGCAACCCGCCCCGCCCGCACAATTTGCCCTGCTCTTGCCATTTCCCCCCCCCCCGCGCTACTGCCCTCTCCCGCGTTGTCACCGCTGTCCACGGCGTCCGCGCGTCTTACCCCTCCCGCGCCAACCTCGCCATCCGCCTCGCCAGCGCCCTCCCACGCCTACCTACCTACCTACCCACCTTCCACCCCGATATTCCCGCCCTCCCCTGACCCCTGCTCGCCCCCTGCCCTACGCCGTAAAGTAAAGAATTTGCCTCTTTAGTCTATGCCTACGCCTTTCACTCCGCCTACCCTGCGCTTACACTCGCCCGTACCCTTGCCCCTGCTCCAGTCCGCGCTGTCACAAATCACCACCGCATCTGGTCCAGCCGCTTCTGCGACGTCATCCCTGATGTCTTGCTCCGAAGCTCCCTCGGTGTCAAAGGCGGTTTTTGTTTGCACTTTTCAGTTCATATGCATCCACGTCGAACATGATCCAATTTCTAATCGAGCTTCACCTTTCACGAGAACAAAAAAATCGCCCAACGTGGGGCTCGAACCCACGACCCTGAGATTAAGAGTCTCATGCTCTACCGACTGAGCTAGCCAGGCGCACGTTTGGTGCCATCAGGTTAATCGTTTTAACGAAATAATATTAACTAGTTGAAACCCTGCTAACTGTTTGTATTTGGTACGGTCAGACCCTGAATTTTACATACACATCGTGTAAGCATGGTGTAAGTAAAATTCCCAATACTTTTTATATTAAAATTTTCTCATTTATTATTCAAGTTCTTATTATGAGAGACTGTTATTTACATCTGTGTAGTTAAATTGCATACATTATTAAATTATCAGGGGAATTTAGTTTGTTATTGAATTTGAAAATCTGTACGTCTCTGACTCGCTGTCTCTCGGGATGTAATGCACATGCAAAAGCCTTCTCAATACTGTAATAGACTCTCCACGTTCTAATTTTGTAGGTTACAGCCTAAGGATGACCTACCCGGCAGATCTCGAAAACCTGGGCCCAGTGCTCGCCATTTTCGAGTTATGCATAATAGATGAATCAGAAAACTGTAGAACGCGTGTTGCAGGTTGCACGGCCGCCTGGCTGATTTGTTTATCAGTATGATCTACAAAATTTCACAATTTCAACCAAAACACATGTGTTGCATTTCTGAGACAATTTCGTATCCAGGGGTACACACACATACACACACACACACATGACTTGATGTCGATATTATCGTCTCGTAAATAGTATACACTCAGGGTATTAATATACACAATAATTATTATAAACTAAGAGTAGACCATCAAAAAGGTGCAAAATTAAATTCTTCCATTATTAAAGAATAAAGACACTACATTGATTAGACGTAAACACCAAATACTCTGAAAGGAATTTTCCCTTTATTTTAAGTTTCCCGCTATTAAAAACATTCCCCCATCAAATGGTTCTGAGTAACGCTCTCATCAAAAAAAACTTTTCTATTCCAAAGGGCAAAGCTTTTATGAAGTTGACCACTGGATTTTTTTCACTATGTGGTTTAGCTGGAAGATAGGGTCTGCCCCTCAACAATGCACTGACAATGAGTTCGACGTGCGCTTCGCATGTCCCATCACCTTTCCTCCTCAACACCTACCAGTAACAAGTGGCGCTAAAGGGTCTGTGTGTCTCAGTCGGTTGTGAATGTTCAGTGCTGCTATACGACAACAGGCATCATTAGAGACTGATGCAGGTGATTCAATGTGTCGTAGAGTAGAGACTGAACTGAGGGCGAGGAACGACGTTGAGACCAAAGAAGATGAAGTCTGCCTCAAAAATTCCTTCAAATGGGAAATGCAGACATTCAATTTGACGAAATCGGTTTTAACATTTTTGTATTGAATTGAAGAAAAGCAAAATTCTGCATCGGCCGGGAATCGAACCCGGGCCGCCCGCGTGGCAGGCGAGCATTCTACCACTGAACCACCGATGCTATAAAGTAGTTAAGGTTCATGGTAATTAATAGTCATCCTTTCACTGCGAACTCAGGTTTCAGCCGAACGGTTTTTCTTATTTACTGCAATCCTCCTAACTCTCCACGGTAAAAATAAATTGACGTCTACGTTAATCCCTTTTGAAAAGACACCTTTCACTTTTTCGACACTCCTCTGCATTTCAGCCCCCACTTAGTGCGGTTCTTTTGAATTTCGTGCGCAAGGAGCCCTCTCCCATAGAACTAAGCATAGGGAGAACCACCCACCATGAGTTATAAAATGCTACTTTATAAAGTATAACTACATTGCATTTATGATTTATAGCAACAATAAACATGGAAGTAATATTAGTGTTTCAGAGTGAAGACTAATAACCGGCCGAGTGTATTTATAATATGGATTAATAGGGGGCACAATTTAATGAAATGTCATTTTCTTCTTTTCACTTTAGAACAATGCCGTTTAGTTTGGAAATTCGTTCAATATTATGACAAAAAGAAATGACCAATTTTTATAGGTGATTATTTAGCATTTTTTGTCGATTTCGACTAATAAGTCATTTTTTGCCTTTTCCGTAATTTTTGATACATTTTTGCTAATTTCATTAATTTTAATGTCATTTTAATGGTACTTGCTTCAAACAATATTTACGACATGCAACAAATGTTATGTTTTCATATGAGTTCAATGATCGGATCAGAAAAATCATGCAGATTGTCACGGATGCAATCAGAAAAAAATCAGGAAGATTAGCATACTTTCGAGAAAAGGAAAAATGATTTTCAAGGGTAAAGGAAATAGACAGTATCTAACAAATGAGAGAAAGAGAGGAATATACAGAAATTTTTTAAAAAAGTGTTCTTAGATTCATTTGAGGATGATAAAGATTTTTCCAATAAAAATCACTTAAAATATGAATACCCGCGGAGGAGAAAGGTTAGAAGAAGCCAGTGAATGAAAGAAAGCACTAAGAGAAATTTAAGAAGTCGTAAATGAAATAATGCGAGTTACCTCACAGTAGGAATATAGCAGGCGCGGCTCGTCATTAAAGGCTGTAAGGCGGAGACTCTCCTGTATGAATAGCCTCCCAAAGAAATTTAAAAATATAATTATAACTGTAATTATTTATTAACAATGGATTTCTGAGTTACATCATGTAACAATCGTAACTAAATTTTGTTTGTATGTTCGAAAACGGTCGTCCGTAAGGCATATGAAGCTGTTGGCAGGGAAGACAAAAGCGTTAGGCTCCTACTTCACCCCCACCATAAGGCCTGTGCCAAACGAGCAGGCGTGACGTCATGCATTCACAGCACAGGCTTACCGGCGGAAGAAGGCTGCGGCCAGGCAGCTTTCAAGGGTGAGGCGTAGGGTCTGAAGAATGGCTGCCTTACCAGATAGCATTACTGTGAAACTCAGCGAGTAGCATTGAGCATCAACTAGTTTTCCCATTTTGCGATAGGAGCGCTACTGCCTTATTCCTGTATTGGAAGCGATTATGTATAGAGATAAAATGCATACAATGCAATGCAATATAATGAAGTGCATTTACGGCCTTCCCTATTTTGAAAAACCGAACCGCGACTGGAATATAGCATATAATATAATGTAGTAAACACCTAGCTAAAATAAGAATCTATAAAATACATTGAAAGTAATTATTATATTTACTAAACGTTTTAAAAGAAATTCGCTAAAAGAGTGACTTGATACTACCGATGGTATTCGACCCACCCCTTTTGGACACCGATACTTTATCCATCAGGGCACAGCGGCACCCGTATGGTGAGCAAATCAGCCGATCCTGAACTTGTTGACTTCCACTACTCTAAAAATGTTTAGAGTTTCATCGATGGAGTAGATGCAGTTCCTAGTGAAATGTCCATATCCGTGGTTCCCGCAATCTGTCCACAATCACAATCGCCCACAAACCCACAATCCGCAGGCTAATTTATCTATGCTAGGAGCTACAAGTCAGGAGCTGAATATTCATTACTTATCGTACTTGAAGTGCATTTTGCCGGAAAACTGCCGGAATGGCCGTTTTGTAATTGTCAATTTTGATAACATAAAGTAATTGTTATCTTCAGCCAATGTTGTTAAATGTAACGAAACTAACTGATTATTTTCTTTACAGACAACAGTGTGCTGCTTTGATGTCTGATTAAAATACTGCACACAAATCACTTGTTGGTTATTTCGCCCTCTCCTTCTTACGTATGTGGAATGAGCTCAATAAGAGTGGGGAGCAATTAAATACTGGAGAAGCAAAATATGCGATGGCCGGGAATCGAACCCGGATCAACTGCTTGGAAGGCAACTATGCTGACCATTACACCACCATCGCTTTCTATTGGTTACGTCATCGTGTATAAACACAAAGGAATTATGGAATTTCGTCATATTTACCCTCGACCTACTTCCCGGTAGATAAATAAAACACATTTTGTCGGAAGAAATCATTGAGAGTTTGCCATTACCAGAGTGAAGTACGTCTATCGCAGGCAAAACCAACCATAGGCAGAGTGGCCTAAACGCGTGGGCCAACTACATTTCTCAGACCTTTTGTTCCCCCCACGGGGACCCCTTTTTTATTAAACTTTTTAATTACAAATGACTTGTTTTACAAGTAAATAAAATATAATGATATGAGAATGAAATAATTTTAATGAAACAATAAAATCTTTTTCGTTTGAACTATTTGCGGAGCTACCAAGTAGTTTGTATAGCCTCCTTTCGAATGCCAAGTATCAATTCACAATTTGTTAGTTTAAAAAGGTAGAAAATCATAAATTGATCATATTTATGGAAATATGTTTTATAAGTGAGGAATACGCGTCCCCTCTCGAAATTTTCAAGAGATCCCGGTCCCCTACTCGTCCTGCGCGTACGCCTTTGTAACTTACAGAAAATAACCTCAAAACCATGTGGTGTTTCTTAAGTGAAGACTACGAGGCTCTAACACTCTCACTTTTTACTAGATGTCGTGATGATTAGCCTATCCCTAATCACAATGTCAGTGTACTGAGTGGCGGCTTGAATTTAGGATATGCAACTTTCCTCTCGTCCTCTCTCTTTGATCTCCCCTCTCCACTTCTTTCTGCTCTACTTCTCTCTTTGTCATAATTTTAGCTATTACAGCGCCTTCGGCTGGCTCTTTAAAAACGGCAGCGTATTCAATGGATAGAAAATGTTCCGGACTATTCAATCGAAAATGGGACATATTTTGTGACCATATTGTGACATACCAATATGTGGGTCATTTTTTATGACATGTTATTTGTCGTAAATGGGTGGAAGTGCTAGGGTAATTTAATAGGAATATGGCGCCTTAGCAACGGCGCCCAAGTTGTTGTCAAGATAAATAAATATTCATCTGGCATTGAAAGTGACGGCGTGGATAGTCAGATTTGAAATCGATTTGGGAATTGGTTGGAGAGAGCAACGATAGTCCACTACTGCGGAAGTATGTCTGTTTTTTGAGACAAAACAGTAGAAAAGGGAAGCCGAGATCTGAAGGGCTGGGCAGTAATAAAAAAATGGACATTCTGTCATATGTCGAGACGCTGTGCGGGTCGCTCGCGGATAGATAATTTGTGTAATTGGAACTTGTAATTTTTCATGAGATTGAGGAACGTTGGACTCCGAATAATTTACAGTGTGTTAAAAGTATAACTTGTTATTTTTCGCGAGGGAGATCTATTAATTATTGAACTGATAGAATTTCGAACGTTCACGAACAGTTTGGACTTTAATTATTTTTACATCACGCGGAAATTAGAACTTGAGAGAAGTCGTATATGAGAGGACTCGCAAATATTCTGGACAAGTAATTAATTTGTGGAACTTTAAAACATTCCGCTGTGTAATCGTAAAGAACTGGGTATTATTTTTGCGAGTTTAATCGAACTAGAACTACGAATATTTGAATAAGTGTGGATCAGGGGCTCGGCAACGTTCGCGTGGAAGAACAGGAGAGAAGAACGCTGTACTTCGACTCGATTTCTCGCCACTGTATGGATGGTAGTTCGGGTAATCGGCTAGCAATAGGTAATAGCGATTATTTCAGACGCAACCCATCGACCCAGCTAGAGGGACAATATTTAGTTTTCTTTGAAGCAATAATAGCTAAAAATATTATCGTAACCTTTTTCCTGGCGCCCATGTTAACATAAATTCGGAAACGGGTTACGATGAAACGCCCAATAATTTTGAGCAGTTTGTGGGCATGTTTCAATATATAATATTTTAGTCTTAGTATAATATGTTTAATACATTACAATGTTATGAAAATAAATCGGGCTTTTTTGATATAAAATATAATAAGTTTGGGCATTAAATACAAATATTGATGAAAGAAAGTCAATTATATGTTCATTGGTATGGCCAGAATTGTTTTCTATAAATGATGTCACCTAATATTTCTTTTAACAATCTATTAATTTATCGAAATCTTAAAAAAATATGAATAAAATCGAAATATAAGCGGTGAGATACGGTGCATCCTCTCCCTTTCGTGATGATCTTGAACTTTTAAAATTACCTGTTGGTATTGTTAGGGTTAAACCATTGGTATAATAATAATAATAATAATAATAATAATAATAATAATAATAATAATAATAATAATAATAATAATAATAATAATAATAATTATTATTATTATTATTATTATTATTTTAATAATGTGATGCCGAAAAACAAACAAGTTACTAATTTGCTTTCGTTCCTGAATCGCAAAGAATTGATCTCGGGGATGCACGAAGTTATGCTATAGATTTGTTTGACGAAGTCTGTCAAGACATATTTCGTGATTTGTTCATAGTCTCGTATGTCCCCTGACAACGACTGCCAATTCGCCCCCCCCCCCCTTACCCCGGCCCGAGGGGTCCGCGGTGTGATTGAGGGAGAAGGGGTGGCGCGTCGGGAGAGCAAAAGGGCGCGGTCTATGTGCTGTGCTCCGAGGCGCAAATCCGCCCAACCTGCTTACTCTCGCCGCGCCCTCCGCCAGGTGGACCCCAACGTGTGCTTCACGGTGCACCGCGATCCTCCTTCTATGCCCAGCGGTGTGCCCCTGCTGGCCTAATGAGTCTCAAGGGCTCATATCAGCGTTGCCAGGTGATCTCAATCATTTCCCATTAGAATGTTCTGCGAAAAAATACAAAAAATTAAAAAAACACAAAATTCAAAAAGTGATTAGTTGAGGTTTAAAATATATGTTGAGGTATAGAAATTAAATACGAAAAATATTAATAATTGTATATGATGGTATTCATATATTGCAATAAACGACCATATTTTTGATGTATAAAAATGTGTACAACTATTTGTATAATAATGTGTATATATACACACATTGTATAAGTTTTGTTTTAAAAAGTTTCACACTGTGTACGAGTTGAGAAACTTAAGAAGTATCATGGTCTCACTCATTGTAAAATCTGAAAAAGAGTTAATGATAACTCTTTGTAAAACTTTTCTTCAGCCGAAATCGTTGGTTTCATTACTTGTTTATTGCTGCGATTCGTTTCTCATCAAATGTGTTGCCTTCTTCTATCAATCTTTGGTTGTGACAAGTAACCGCTTAATTTTAAACGAGGAAATTCATTCAAATAATCTTATACACCTTAAAGTGTTTTTCCTACGCTTGGGTATATTTGAATGAATATATTTAAGATACTATATATAAGAAACCAAATTGTGATCGACGAGCCGATGCCGAACATCTTGGATTGCGACTCCACATTCAGCGGAGGGAAGACGGAAGTCAATGATTTTGGGAATATTTTAGCTTCGAATAGTTTCTGGAATTTTTGTGAGAGAATTGATAGAATGAATGATGCTCAATAAGAAGAAATGAGGAATGGAGAACTCGGTTCCTAAACTACAAAAGGAATGTTGCTAGTACATGAAAACACTCAATTATTGTTATAAGCAGCCACGATCAGAATAAGCTTGTATATCGTCTGTTTGTTGTTTGTTGTACTCTTTGCGTTTACGTTTTCTGTGCGGGCTGCGGCAATGGCATCTTGCTATTCTGTTCTCACGGAGGCTCTGGCGGCCTGCACAGAACATACAATGTTCTAGCTCTCAGTCTTTTGAGAACCCATAGGGATTTTAAATGCGCTCTCGGCTGACTAAAGTGCTTGCCACCGATCGAAACATCTACCGCAATCCATTATCATTCCTACAAAACACACTTGCAGGAGACTCCGTCGATTTTGGGAATTCCAACCATCTTGCATTTAATTCGCTTAGGCACCGAATGGGCCTGCTTGGTGCCCTCTAGGAGCGGAGTGTCAAAACCAGTATCTAATTCAAGTTCGATTACTCACTAGGGACGGATATTAATGAAAGGTCATTTTCTTTCCTTTCAATTTAGAAAAATGACATTTTTTTAGAAATTGATTCACGTAATGACAAAAGTTGCATTCATTTTATTTTGCATTTGCGTCGATTTCGACTAATAAGTCATTTTTTCCCTTTTCTGTCATTTTTAATGCATTTTTGCTTATTTAATAGATTTTAATATCATTTTAATAGTATTTGCTTCAAATAATATTAACCAGAAGCAAAAATGTCCTCCGCAGAATTCCTGGGTACGTATTTCTGATAGCCTATTCGATTTCTTCGCTCAGAAGTTGTAATGTCAGCCATTGTGGGTATGTAATGTAAGGTTCCTGTGACGCCTATCATCAGTGCCATTATCGGTTCAGCCAATTTCGGGATAACTAAAGGCCGAGATTTCCTGGTAAAAGAATCATCTTAATTAAACTTTTTCGAGCTGAATTCACTTGAACGAATAAATGAAGCATCGATTACAACAGTAATGTGTTTCACAGCTTGAGTTGTTCATTCGAACTCGTTTTGATCACAAGTTACGTAATTTTTCTTTGCTCTACAGCATTTTAAAAACATTTTAAGAGTATTTTAATGATCATTTTTGGCGATGTTTAGATCATCAAAATCCGCCTCCACTCATGACCTTTTGCATGAGTTTGGATGAAATACAAACTTGCCCTCAATCTCGGACGCGGACAATTCAAAATTGCACAAGCTCGGATTCAATTAGTTTTAAAGAGGGTTTATAATTGTGAATTACGACTGTGGCGCCTAATTAAAATGCAAAGGCATGTGTGTGGTAAACAGAAAAGTAATAAAGCAATTAGCGCAAGTGCACTGGAAGGATTTTTTTCACTATGTGGTTTAGTTGCAAGATATAGGGTCCGCCCCTCAACAATGCACTGTCAGTGAGTTCGATGTGCGCTTCGCATGTCGATCATCTTTCCTCCCCAACACCTAAAAAAATGGCGCTAAAGGGTCTGTGTGTCTCAGTCGGTTGTGAATGTACAGTGCTGCTATATGACAACAGGCCTCCTTAGAGGCTAATGCAGGTGATTCAATGTGTCGTAGAGTAGAGATTGAACTGAGGGTGAGGAACGACGTTGAGCCCAACGTACATGAGGTCTGCCTCCAAAATTCCTTCAACTTGGAAATGTAGACATTCAATTTGACGAAAGTGGTTGTGACATTTTTGCATTCAATTGAAGAAAAGCAAGATTCTGCATCGGCCGGGAATCGAACCCGGACCGCACGCGTGGCAGGCGAGCATTCTACCACTGAACCACCGATGCTATAATGAGGTTAAGGTCCATGGTAATTAACAATCATCCTTTCACTGTGAACTTCTCAGGTTTCAGCCGAGTGGTTTTCCTTATTTACTGCAATCCCCCGAACTCTCCATGGTAAAAAGATATTTACGTGTACGTTAATCCCTTTTGAAAAGACACCTTTCACTTTTTCCACACTGCATTTCAGCCCCTACTTAGTGTGGTTCTTTTGAATTTCCGTGCGCAAGGAGCCCTCTCCCATACAACTAAGCACAGGGAGAACCACCCACCATGAGTTATAAAACGCTACGTTATAAAGTATAACTACATTGCACTTATTGTGACATACCAGACTGTCACACAATATTTTAATGGGAATTGGGGACAAGAATTTGTTAAATTCTTCGTAAAAAGTGTAAATGTTGAGGGCATAGGCATGCAGGCAGGGCGTTCCTTAGCAACCAGGGAGGCGGAAGTAAATAAACATAGCGCGACAAGTAACGGACAGAAGATTGTGATATAAGGGCATGTAGGATTGGTGGTAAATTAGTAATGGGGTATGACGTAGAAGTAAACTGGAGATTGTTTTTGTAAAACAAGAGACAAGAAGGTATAAAAGTTATGGAAGGGTGAACTTCGTAATATTTGAGGAGTGGAGCTTTAGACCGCGTACCGTGCACATCGTGCTGCAGAGGTCATTGTAAATGATAGATGCGGGACTTGGTGGAATTTTGCGGGAAATAATTGAGCAGTGAGGATTTATATTTTGTATGCGTAATTATATTTGGAACTTTGAATAATTCTTGCGCCGGGAGTAGTAAGTGAAACAATTAATAAGTTGAGGAGGACATTGATCCGGCAGCGGGCCGAGAACAAGATACAAGAAAGAAGATTGGTTGGAGCGGTGGATTCTTCCTGGCCTCATCGTCCAAGAGCGCAGGAATAAATAAATAGTAAGAATAATAGCGCTAGAGACAATTTTTACAATCGGTCATGACCAGGGTGACATTGCATGTTTAAAAGAATTAATCCAGAAATAAACTTATAACGTTCTCATTCTGAAAAGGAAAAGCTCATTATCATTTCTATAGCATCTTGTGAGGAATAATTCCATAAATTCGGAAACCGGTTGCAGAAATAATTCAACAGAAACGGAGAGCGTTTCATTATGATTTATAGCAATAATAAACATGGAAGTAATATAGTGTTTCAGAGTGAAGACTACCCGGCCGAATGTATTTACAATGTGGATTAATAGGGAGCGCAGTTTACTGAAATGCCATTTTCTTCTTTTCACTTTAGAACAATGCCGTTTAGTTTGGAAATTCATTTAATATTATGACAAAAAGAAATTACCCATTGTTATAGGTCATTATTTGACATTTTTTGTCGATTTCGACTAATAAGTCATTTTTTGCCTTTTCCCGTCACTTTTGATGCAGTTTTTGCTGATTTCGTTGATTTTAATGTCATTTTTAATGGTACTTGCTTCAAACAATATTTACGAGATGCAACAAATGTTCTTCACCGAATTACTCAGGAGCCTATTCTTTTCTTCGCTCAGACATTGTTTTAATAGCCGTTGTGAGTATGTAATTCTTGTTACATATATCAGCGCCATTGAAGGTATGGCGGATTTCGAGACAGCTAAAGAAAGTGATTTTCGGGATAAGTAAAGAGACTCCGAATCTGATTCTGCTAATTCCAAACAATAAATTGGTGTGTTATTGCAAGGGCAGATTTGTAAATGTATGCATTTTTTGTTTATGTCTATTGTAGTTCAAATATTTTTATGGAATAATAGGTATTATGAAATATTATAAAATATAATTAATGGGACAATAATATAGAGAAGGAGAAGTATGTTTTCATATGAGTTCAATGAGCGGATAAAAAAAACAACAACTGAAGATTAGCATACTTTCGAGAAAAGGAAAAATGATTTTCAAGGGTAAAGGAAGTAGACTGTATCTAACAAATGAGAGAAAGCGAAGAATAAAGAGAATTTTTTTAAAAAAAGTGCTCATAGATTCATTTGAGGATGAGAAATATTTTTCCAATACAAATCACATAAAATTCGAATATCCGCGGAGGAGGAAGGTTAGAAGAAGCCAGCGAATGAAAGAAAGCACTAAGAAAAATTCAGGAAGTCGTACATGAAATAATGCGAGTTATCTCACTATAAGAATATAGTATATAATAGTGTGTAGTAAACACCTAGCTAACATAAGAATGTATAAAATGCATTGAAAATAATTATTGTATTCACTAAACGTTTCAAAAGAAATTCGCTAAAAAGGCGACTTAATACTCCCGATGGTATTCGACCTACCCATTTTGAACATCGATTGCTTATCCATCAGGTCACAGCGGCACCCGGATGGTGAACAAATCAGCCGATCCAGAACTTGTTGACTTCCACTACTCTAAAAATGTTTAGAGTTCCATCGATGGAGCAGATTCAGTTCCTAGTAAAATGTCCATATCCGTGGTTGCCGCATTCTGCCCACAATCACAATCGCCCACAAACCCAGAATCCGCTGGCTAATTTATCTATGCTTTGTCGATTACGTCATAGGAGCTACAAGTCTTCCACATTCCGACTGAATATTCATTATTTATCGTACTTGGAGTGCATTTTGCCGAAAATCCGGCGGGATGGTCGTTTTGTAATTGTCAATTTTGATAACAAAGTAATTGTTAATTTCAGCCAATGTTAAATGTAACGAAACTAACTTCTTATTTTTATTACCTATCTTACATTCAACAGTGTGCTGCTTTGATGTCTGATTAAAATACTGCACACAAATCACTTGTTGGTTATTTCGCCCTCTCGTTCTTCCGTATGTGGAATGAACTCAATAATACTGTGGAGCAATTTAATACTGGAGAAGCAAAATATGCGATGGCCGGGAATCGAACCCGGATCAACTGCTTGGAAGGCAGCTATGCTGACCATTACACCACCATCGCTTTGCGGTGAGTACGTCACGGTGTAACTACTCGCTTAGCTGCATAGTACTACTATCTGGAAAGCACACCTTTCTTCAGACCCTAAGCCTCACCCTTGAAGGCTGGCCGCAGCCTTCGTCCGCAGGTAAGCCTTTGCAGTGAATGCATGACGTCATGCACCTTCGTTTTACACAGGCCTAATGAACCGTTATGGAACCAACAAAAAGAATGTTGATACGATTGTTTCATAAAATAACACAAATCCATTATTAATAAATAAAAATATTTATAAATATATTTTTATTTTTTTGGGGGGGAGGGGGCGATTACCATAAGAGAGGCTCCACCTCATAGCCTTTAATGTCAAGCCGCGCCTGGTTAGAACTGAGGGCGAGGAATGTCACGTTGAGCCCTGTGAAGATGAGATTGGCCTCCAAAATTTCGTTAACTAGGAAGTCGAGACATTATTACATTGAATGTGCCGAAAGCGGTTTTGACATTATTGCATTCAATTGAAGAATAAAATTCTGCATCGGCCGGGAATCGAACCCGGGCCGCCCGCGTGGCAGGCGAGCATTCTACCACTGAACCACCGATGCTCTGGAGAAGAAATTTGTGAAAATTAACACTCGTCCTGTCTCTGAGAACTGCTCAAGTTTCAGCCGCACGGTTTAATTAGTGCTATCCCCGGAAGCCGCCTCAGTAAAAATAATCTGAGGTCTACGTTAATCCCTTTTGAAAAGTCACCTTTCACTTTTTTAGCAATACTCTGCATTTCAGGCCCCATTTTGTGTGGGTTTGGAGTTTTCGCACGTAATGAGCACTCTCCCAGAGAACTAAGCACAGAAAAAACTACGTACCATGAGGTAACGACAATTAATATGAATGTAATATTAGTGTTTCTAAGTGACGACTACCTGGCTGAGTTATTTATAATAGTGATTAATAATACGTTAATTAATTAACGTATTTAACGTTAATAATAGTGATTAATTATGGTTATATCCCTGCATCGACGAATTATCGACGCATTTTATGGTAAAATACAATGTTCGTCAATCTCGCGATGTTCCTCTTTGCTTTTCCGATCTCGCAGAGTGAAGTGTAGATTCATGCAGGTGACGTAAACAGAGAAGAATCTCATAAAACTTTATCGTAAATCAGCAAAATATTAAATTATACGAATATTATACAATTGTATCAATTTCACGTTTGAGTTTCGATTTTATTCATTGAATCAAAGAAGGTAAAGACACAACTATGTATGACGTACGGGGGAGAAGTTTTATTTGCGAACGTTTACTTAAGTTCCAACCAACAAAGAGTGCATTTGAAAAATATAAATTGTCACATGCTAGGAATACTTATTTGCATTAGTAAACAAACTACATAGTTGATTTATTTGTATTGTTAATAAAACAGGTATCAACACAACCACCTCTACTCAGCATTTGTCCAATGAAGTAGAGAAACTGGTTGAAAACAAATTATTGAAATGGAGGTCATTGTGCCAGAAACTGATGTAGCCTGCATTATTTCTTAATGATATATTTAGTCTTTTAAAATATACAGTACAAATGTTAAATCATGTTTTAAATATCATTGTGAAAATAAGTATTACTTTTTTTCGGCCTGAGAGATACCCAAATACGTTTTTATCGAGTTTATTAATAGCCATGGCAAAAAAGGGCGTCGGAGTTTCCACGAAACTATCACTCATAATGACAGTTTTGAATGTGTTATTTCTGACATGGCCTGATGTCGCACATGAAATAATAGGCGTTATGAGTATCTCATTGTACGAATATTGTATATAATGTAATGTAGTTTACACTGCTAATATCAGAATGTATAAAATACAATGCAAATAATTATTATATTTTCTACAAATTTTAAAAAGAAATTCGTGAAAAAAAAGTAGATTGTTACCCCTGGTGGGACTCGAACCCACAATCCCCGGTTTAGGAGACCGATGCCTTATCCATTAGGCCACAGGGGCGCTGTTGGGATGGACAAACCAGCCACTGCAGAACGTGTTGACTTCCTATCAGTGTTTGGAGTTTCATCTATGGAACATACGCAGTTCCTTGCTAAGTGTACATCCCTGGTGGGATTCTAACCTACAATCCCCGGTTTTAGACCCCTATGGACTATCCACTACGCTACAGAGCCACAAACCTTCAACGCTCCAGAGTATTCATTTATCTTACTTGGAGTGCACCTTACGGAAATCTACTGTCGTTTTGTAATTGTCAATTCTATTAACTTAAAGTAGTTGTTAATTTCAGCAATGTTCTTTGATGTAACGAAACAAAATCATTATTTTCATTAACTAACTTACTAACGGAGGCGTCCAGGGTTGAAATCCGACTAAAAAGTACTGCTTACTAATAAATCACTCTTGGTTATTTCGCCTTTTCCTCTCTTCATATGTGGAATGACCTCAATAGTTCTGGAAGACGATTTAATACCGGAGAAAATGTGCGATGGCCGGGAATCGAACCCGGATCAACTGCTTGGAAGGCAACTATGCTGACCATTACACCACCATCGCTCTGTGAGGAGAACGCTGCGCTGTAATTTACACGAAGTAGTAGGGCATTTTATTACATATACTCTACATTGTAATACAGAAATCTTAAGGTTATAATTTACAGAAATTAATAAAAAGTTGTGTCACTAATAATCATAAGAACATCGAAACTCATCTCAATTCAATTCAAGTAAAGTGTATAAATTCAAGAGGGAATATCAATTGCTTTGTCCGACTCATGAAAATGTAGTTACTACTTTTCCGAAAATAGGTTCTCCCCATAATATTATTCAAGAATTAGAAATCATTAAAGCAGCATCATTTTTGTAATATTTAGCCAGTATCAGCAATAATTAAAAGCTGCGCTCGCAAGCATCTTACTGGGGTATATTCGGAACCCTTTTTATAGAAATAGAATTTAATCTAAAGAGCTTGTTTTGTAATGGTGCGTCCCCATACTCCTTCACTTCATTATGGTCCTCAATTCAACGAATCTACCATTGAACTACCTTAAGGTAGATAAATAAATTATTTTCTCGAAAGAAGGCAATTAGGGTTTACCATTACAGAGATGAAGTACTTCACGTTCCCCTGTAGACAACTACATTTCTAGGCACTTCTGAACCCCCTTTTCTATTAAACTTTTTAAGATACAAATGACTTATTTTACTAGTAAATAAATAAAATGTGAAAGGAGAATGAAATAATTTTAAAACAATTGGTTGTCAGTTGAACCATTTGTAGGGTTGATAGTTTGTATAGCCTCTTTCCTAATGCCATGTATCAATTCCGCAAATAGTTCGCTTAAAAAGGCTGAAAAATAGAAATTGACCATATTTATGGAATTTTTTTTATTAGGGGGGACTATGAGACTTCTCTCAAAATTTTCAGGGGATCACGGCCCCCTGTCTCTCTGTGAACACGGTTTTGTCTATAACTTACACTAATAAATTCAAAATCATGTAGCGTCTCTGAAGTAAAGTCTACATCATTCTAACATTCAACTATTCACTCTCAACACTTCTAGGCGTTACTAAATTGCATGGCGTTGGGCCTGTCCCTAATCGCATGGCAGCAGGATATGCATCATGTCTCTCCTCTCCTTTCTATCTCCCCTCCCCATTCCTTTTTTCTCTACTTCTCTTTCTCCATGTCTCTATATCACACACACATGCAAATACATGTGAGTAATATTTTCAATCAAAACTATCGATTCGAAATGATCATATTACTATTTTCAGTGAATAGTTTTTCAAAGAAGCAGATACAGAGAACTCTGTATTGGAGTTGTGCTGTGGAGAAACATGGTTGACCATTATATGTATTAGTAAGGTGTGTATCCTTTAGATATACGGTGTATAATGTATTTATTTATTCAGTTATTTGTATAATTATTGTTCCACATGTATGTTCATTCATGTTTTTGTATGTTGTTGTTCAGAAGAGTTTGTCCGTATTTATTGTGATTGTGTTTTTTGGTTGTTAGCCCTGATGATGGAATAAAATATTCCGAAACGTTGGCAAACTAGTGTAATCCATTAATTGACCGATCCCGTGATTTTCATACTACTTAAAAATGTTCAATAGTTATTTATGTATCAAGGCCAAAAAATGAATGATTTTGGATGAGGTGTTTACCAACCGAGGCGGATCTGAGGTAAACTAACCGACTCCAAAATCATTCAATTTCGGCCGAGATGCATATAACTATTTTTTGTATACTCACTTTCCAATTTAAGGTTTGTATTTTTAGAGAGATCTCATTTATACGTTTTGTCGTATAAATGCAGATGTTCTTCTACATTATCGCCTCTGAAGTTGTTAGTACTGTCACAATTGTTAAAGCGTGTAGAATTTGCAGCTGGTTTTTGCAATTTGTTTCTTAAGTATGGAATGTGATACTCCAGATATTACAATTAAGAAAGATGCAGATATGTTACATGAATAAGTAGTTCATGTGAAAAGTGAGGTTTGTTATGTGTTAACATTACATATACCACAAAATACTAAAGCTTATTTTCAGTTTTTAAATGTATTTTACTAGGTTTTAGGAGTCAGTCTACATTTAATAAGAAAGAGACTACTTCAATTATAAATTCATTTATTATGCCAGAAGACCTTCTAAAATGTCGACTGTTATTTTGAAACATGTATCTTACATTTAATAATTTACAACGTATTTAATAATATATTGGTGTTAGATTGATAATATAAACTCTCTTTCTACAGTATCATGATGAAACTGATGGTGGATACTGTTACTTCACTGGAGTAAGCTGTTGAATTCATTGGGTTATTTAGTCATTCCATCTCGTTGTCGTTCCACAAATTGATCTTCGAGCAA
Organism: Teleogryllus occipitalis; assembly: GCA_011170035.1. NCBI lineage: Eukaryota > Metazoa > Arthropoda > Insecta > Orthoptera > Gryllidae > Teleogryllus > Teleogryllus occipitalis. The sequence continues at coordinate 3,318 of BLKR01006694.1, read as the reverse complement.
CAGTTCACAGTATAACACAATGCCATATTCGGTGGAAGCTGGCAATTTCGTTTCAAAAATTGCCTGTCAGGTGTGGGGTTCGAACCCACGCTCCCTCTCGGGAACCAGAGCTTAAATCTGGCGCCTTAGACCGCTCGGCCAACCTGACCTTGGGATGACCATTCTTAGACTTCAAAGAAGAACGCAAATTCTGTACACTGTAATGCGAGTAGCATCATTAGATGTCACTCGAATGAACATAGCGTATCTCAAAATCTTCCTTAATTGAACTGATTGCTGTGGAATATTAATTTTATAAATGAAATTAAATTTCTTGCAATCTTAACTTTTTGAAATATGGTTTGAGTAATCCTGAATAATATTACATTAACAATTACGTTTTCAAGTGTTGATTTATGTAACTTATTATTGCGTAATATTTTATATTTAATAACATTAATTTGAAACTTTATTGAACATCCGAGTACGATTTAATCTATATAAAACGCAAAGTAGAGATAAAGTGAATATGAATAAAGTCAGTTGTTCCCACATTCCTTAGTTAACGTAAAACATTTAAAATACCGTCTGATTATTTTGAAAATTTATTTAGCAGAATATACAACTATCCATTTTACATTGTAAGCTATACAATCCTTCTGACAGATCTGTCTGATGATTAGGACAGTTTCTTGTTTAGTACTGGGGAACAGATTTTCTTGTAACTACCTATCTTTACAGGGGCAAGTTACCTGCATTCAATTATTTTTTTTAGAATTTACAAGACATTCTGAATTAATCAGAGCCATTTTTATATTACATGTTTTGGTATAATTTCTTATTTTAGATATTGTATCTATTACTATATACTTCATTACATTTTTTTATTTATACTGCGAAATCGAACATTTGAAACGCGAGTTCGCAATTTATGTTACTGGAAACATCTTTCTTACAAAGACATGCATTGCATTTCTATTAATGCCGGACCTTGGCTATGATTTGCAAAACTTATCCCCCCTTCTTGGAAATCACACAATCAGTATCGAATATGAGTGGATGTATGTGAAGCAGAAGCAAGTTCAACCACGAGCTTGCTCATGTTTCATAGACCCCATGCGCAACTCGAACAAAAACTACCAAATATTTTCAGGAATCATTGTCTTACCACGTTGTTGGATTCGGGAGGGGGGTGTTTATTCCCTTGACCTCCCTCTCTTACCTCCTTCCCTTTACCTCCCTACATTACTTGCTACTCGGTACTATTCACTTGAGCGCCGGCTCCTCGAAAACAGCCTAGTGTCTACTGCGAACGTATTATACCAGGTTATCAATTTATAATGCAACTCGGTTGTTCTAGGCCCAGAGTGAAAAGTAAAAGAATTGTAGCCCTACATCTGGGGCAGCTTTTTTGACTGCATTTCTCAAACAAATCCTTCACTCACTACCTTCTTCCTTCCACCCGTTTCCTTCCTGTGGACCTGCTCCCAACAAAAACAGACTGCGACTTCATTGACTGTTTGAAGTTAACTTATGATGCATACAGCAATGCAGATTTGTAGTGGAGGAGTATTTCCGAACGAAATCTCTCAAAGAGTGCCAGACAGGTTACGGAGACATTTTTTTATCTGAATTATTCTGAACAAGAGTTCCATATTGCGGTTAGTGAAGTGCTTTCGCAAGACAGGGAGCGTGTTTGGTCGGAAACGCAGTCGCCAAGATACAGTACTGGCATAGCGAAAACTAGAGAAAGTTCGGGATGTTCTTTCAACTTCCCCGACAGCCTTATTATGAAAGTGTCAGCAGCAGTATAATTTTTTGTACGGAAGTACGAACTGTGCCCCCAAAAATTGAAAATGCACACTGAATCAGCAGACACCTCAGGAGCTTGAGGTTCGGACTAACTCTCGTGAATTACACTGTCAGAAAATTCTGCATTACTTTTAATGTAAAAGTACATGAAAGTAATTATCATGTACGTACATTAAGAATTGAATGAATACGTAGAATAAATTAAAAAGCACGCCTGCATTAGAATTTAATGTACGTATACAATTAATTAAATGTACACATGTACATCAAATTTTCTGTAGTGTACATTAAATTTAATTTACATCTGTACTTTTAATTCACTCTTTCTACGTGTACATTAAATTTAATTTACGTACATGATAATTACTTTCATGTACCTTTATATTAAAAAGTCATGCAGAAATTCCTGAGCAGTACTCTCTCAACTTGAATCAGTGAAAAGCCACTGATTGACAGTGACTATTCACTGATTGTGGTAGTTATAACCCGACCACTGACAATCAGTGAACTGAACTGAATGAATCAGTGAAAATCGGGTCCACTTTTTGAATCAGTGAAACTTCACTGCTTGAATCAGTGAAACTTCACTGCTTGAATCAGTGAAACTACACTGTTTGAATCAGTGAAATCTGTGGCAACTAATTGAACCAGTGGAGTAAATAGCTGTTGCAATCAGTGAAAGCAAGGCCTCCCTTATTTGAATCAGTGAAATATCGCATTGCTATCCCAGCAGTGGCGGCTCGCGCTTAGGTTGCACAACCCCCAGAAAATGAAAAAGATCTCATAATATCTTAGGAATATACATTTTCCTTTTAAAACATTCATTATTCAAGATATTGCAGCAATAGCGATGTATATGAAATCATTTTGAAACGAAAGGGCGTCCAAATGGCGCGCTCTCCGGTGTCTGGTGCCTTGTCAGGAATTGCACCACGCTCTTGGCTCTATTAATGAAGTTATTGTTTTTACTCCTTAGTCCTTCGATTTAACACGGGGAAGATAGAGCTTTTTGGTTGAGCAACCACACAGCTGGCGCGTTGCGCGGCGGCGGAGAGAATGTCAGGTGATTATCCATATTCTGTCTTCGTCTAACTCACTGCGACGTATACGTCGGAATTAAGGTAATTTTAAAGGGAGATACTGCCTTTTTAAGTGAGATAGGTGAATACAAGTCTTTATTTAAACCAATGAAAAACATACAACAGAAGAAAACCGATGTTCAGGAACTTTTCAAAACTCACTACGGAGAAAAATTGACCTGCAGTTAACACTCTTTATTTTATGTACATATTATTGACAATTTTGGTGACAATACAACAAATTATGAAAAGAAAGTTGGGAAGAAAGTAGTGAAAGAATTATAATCCTCTTATAATTTAAATGTGTATAAATACATTTCAATGGATTTTTATGTGAATTTTACAATAAAAATAAATACAGAACATTAAATCTGTCAAAATTTTTAAAGTAAAAATACAAATAAACATTTGATATTATTACAAGTATTTGGCAAGTTTTAGGGCAACT
>BLKR01006693.1:0-52028 GCA_011170035.1 Teleogryllus occipitalis | reverse complement strand
ATCTTTGGCGTGTAAAATCTCGCGATCTGCAGTGAAGTACCAATTTCCATCTTCATAAACTTGCAAATGCAGTTTCTATCTCTTCGGGCGTGACGCGCACGCCATCGCTAGACCACACCGTTTATTTGCGGACCGTCGATGCCACCCTCTCCGAACGGACGGCTTCCGAACGGCGCAACATCGATTACCACTTTTCCGATGGGTGTTCCCAGCCGCTCCCCGCCACCCTCCCCGCGCCGTGGCTCCCCGCACAACCGGTCCCCGCGCCTCCCGTTCCTGCGCAACACCACCCCTTTCAGCCCCGCCCAACTTCACGCTGCCCGGCAAAACGCCGACCCACCCCCGAAACACCTCGCCCCGCTCTCTCTGTCCAGCCTCGCATCCCATCTTGCACATTCCTGCCCCGCCCTGCCATTCCCTGCGCGGTCACGCCTCACGCAATTCCACCTGGGGTCGTGGAGACCTTCACTACTCTTCGCAGCGACTCTCGGCCTCACACAGCTCGTCCCTTTCGTCCCTCTCACGCCCCGCCCACTTCACGCCCATCCATCCCCGCGTCGTCTATCCACGTCCTGGAAAGCACCCCTCTCCTCGCCTCCCGCTTTCCTACTCGCCTCGAGCTATAACACTCCGCGCTGACCCACCTGCGCTAAGTCACCCCGCTCTACTCGTCCCAACGCCGCCTGTCGCTGTTCAGCTTGAACCTGTTTTGCCATGCCCCGCCCAGCACCTCCCTTGCCCGCCCCGCCCCTGCCCTGTCCCGGCCCTCCGCGTCCCGCCCCGCTCCTTCCCGTACTGCTCAGCCTCGCGCTGCCCCATTCCGCGCAGTCCCACCCCGCGCCGTCATGCCCGGCACTACTCGTCCCAGTGTTACCCGTACCCGGTCCTTCTCACGTCCTGTCTTTGTGCTGGCTCGCCCCGCCCTGTCATTCTCCATCTTGACGTGTCTCGGGTTATCCCACCCCGCGTCGTCGCACCCCGCACCTCCCCATCCCGCGCCGACCCACCTCGCGTTGTCCCATCGTGCGCCGTCCGACCCCACGCTGTTCCATCCTCTGCCGTCCCACCCCACGCTGTCCCATCCTCTGCCGTCCCACTCCGCACCCCCCCCACCCCGCGCCGTCCCTCCCACATGCCGCCCCACCCCCGTGCCGTCCCTCGTCGCGCCGTCCCATCGCGCGCCTCCCCACGCCGCATCACCCCGCGCTTTGCATGCGGCCCGTGTTCCCGTATCATCTATCAGCTGTTATTTCTGCGCGCCATGTCCGCGGGAGGCGTCAAGTGCCAAAATTATCGGCTTTCGTGTAAAGCAACGGTTACCAACGAGATTTATCGAGAACCGACTGCCGTTACACCCTCCACTTCTCTTGCTCCTCCTCCCTCACACACTACCGCAGGTGATTCGCTCGCCCTCTCGCGCTCGCCCTCTCGCGCTCGCCCTCTCGCGCTCGCCCTCTCGCGCTCGCCCTCTCGCGCTCGCCCTCTCGCGCTCGCCCTCTCGCTTTCGCCCTCTCGCTCTGGTCTCTGCCGCGAGCCTTGACGTCACCACCCTCACCACCTCTACCGTTGCCGCATTCGTTGCAATCTCATACGAATGTGATGTAATCAATCAAACTTTTTCTGACGCTAGGACATTGCACACGTATGAACCGTCCCTCAACCCCGTTACCTTGCGTACGATGATGGTTTACAAGAGATGATGGGTGATACTGACGGTGCTCTGGGACGTTTTGTCCGTCCTTCCGAAAGTATGTGTAGAAGTCTCCATTGAGCAAAGCGAAGAATTTGCTGCCATAATTTGATATGGAATATCGTATGTTCGAATGTTGAGATGTTTCGAATGTGGTTTGAAAAAGCAATACTTCGGCAATCGAATGCAATATGGAAGAGTTAAAAATCAGGAAGGGAATTATCCATCTCTAGAAATGTATGCTCAGTACGATCTAGAAAGTTGAAGCCGACAGTAAAGCTTTTCGATGCAGTCCAAGAATATTTAAATGAAGGAGAGGTAATAGAAGTGTACTATGTAATAGATAAGTAACAGATATACAAGGATAAAATGAGCGTTTAAAATGTTCAGAAACCAAAGACATTATGTTAATCACATTTTCATGAGTATATTCATTTCAATTCACTGCAGGGTGTTCCTCATTTATCGAAATGTGTTTTTACGTCATACCGCTAAAAAATTTACGTAATATCGCTAATAGGTTTATCATTCATAGTGTAAAGATGCATACACGAAGTAAAAGAAGTGAGAGGCTGAATGAGAAAGTGAGTGCTCGAATGACTAATTAAGTACAGTAACAATTACCTCGTGTGGGAGCGTGATCGTGATTGTTACCGGCAGACCTCTGAGAGCCAGCAGTCCCCAGGGATGCATTCCGTCGCGCCAATCTGCGCATGATTACGAGGGACGTGTCCCTCGGCTATGGGTCTCTCACTTGCTTTGGCAATGAGATGTGCCAGAGAGGATGTTAAACGTGTTTTTTTGTCATTGCCTTTTTCATATACAGTAAAACAAATATAACGTTACCTTAAATTGGTTGGTAACTACATAAAATTCGTGTAACAGAACGATAATTTAAATATAATAATAATAATAATAATAATATTAATATTAATAATAATAATAATGAATTTCTCATTGAATTGGCTTGTCTCCATTTATCTGTATAAACTGAATTAGCTCATTAGCACGCGGCATGATTATACAAGAATTCGAATAACTAAAGAAATTTCTGAAGATCAAAGAAGTACGCTCTAAAAAATGACTTTCTCGCGTTCATACCGACATATAGCGTCACAACAATTAAAAATAGAACTGAAAAGCAAAACAAACATTTAACAATTTCAGCAAATGTCAAAAAGATAGAAGAAATAGTGAAAAATGAAAAAAAAAGTACGTAATAAGCTATAATTTACATTAAAGAATTCCAATGTACTGGACATTGCTGAAATTGTTGTCATTACGTCAATTCACTATTAGAGAAGGCAGATTTAGATGTCCAGTGCATTAGTACAAAAACTGAACTGCGTCACAGCACGTCCCTTGCATCTCCATAAAGCCAGGCCCGGAAAGTTCGTAGAATGCTTTTCTCCAGCACTTCCAGGGGCAAGTTTCGTCTTCGAAGTGACTTTTTACGCGAAGCAACTATCCTTCTTCCAATATCGTATCAATGAAATTATATTACGAACCAACGTTCAGAACTGTTATTTTCGTTTACCGGGTGACCATAAAATATTGAATGGTTTAGGTGAAATAATAGCAGGAGGTAGCGAGATGCCTGTGACACGCCGCCTAAAGCAAAGTCCATCACAAAATTAAAACTTGATCCTTAACGCGGTTCCGGATCAATAACCCAAAGTGGTTCCCGTCGCCCCTGATTTCACCACCACTCCAGCACACGAACACTTGGACGATATCTAGTTATGATATAATATCGTAGCAAATTCCCTTAAGCACGCCACCGCCCGCACAATCACAGTCCATCCCCCTCCGTGAATCCGCCCCACTCGGAGAAACGACCCCTCTTCAGCGGCCGCATCCGGCGGCGCGGGGGGCGGGGCCGCCCCGCATCGCCCCAGGGGGGGCCTTAGGCCGCTGCGGGCCAATCAGCGCCTTATTACGAGTGACATGTCCCTCGGCCGCGAGGGGAGCCCCGTCCCGCCGCCCAGGGGCGATCGCCCGGCCGCAGGACGCGCCCCGCTCGCTCGCACGCCCTCCCGCCCCGGCGCTGGCCAGCGCATCCTCCTGCCTCCGCGCCCACGCCCACGCCCGCCGATCGTGAATTGAATTGAATTTGCCTTATTTTACGTGGCGAGACTCAGGCCATGAGGCCTGCTCTTCCGTCTGACCACGCAAATTCCGCTACGCTCCTTTCACCAACCATGGGAGAAAGAAGGTATTACTTGGGCGACGAAACAGGCGATTTGAATTTAGCTCAGAGGCGTCATTTAGGCTTGAGGATCTTTTACATGCAGTAAATCTACTAACATGGGACAGCCGGCTTTACTTCCCCTCCGAAGGAAGGCGTACGAAGGATTTTTTCGCCCTTAAAAATCCACGGCTTCGATCGGGTTTGAACCCGCAAACTTGGGTGTAACAGTCCGATACGCTAACCGTTACACCATCGCCGTCTCACTGGTCATCAGTTCATCCCTCCGTCCGTCTCGCTGTCCACCCTCCGTCCGCCAACCTTTCGTCCCCCGCGTCCTCCAATCTTTTCTTTTTTTTTTAATAGTTTTTTATTTCCTTGTTCGACATTATTATGTCTTTCAAGGGTTTGATGATACATAGTATACAATTTTGTTGTAATTACATTTCATCATGCATGAACAATGGTAGAAGACAGTAATATTTACAATATAAACAATAACAACTAAGGATACCCAGGAAGGGTCCTTCAGAAAAATACATACAATATTTGAATTAAAAACATAAATATTTAATTTAGAAATGTTGGAACCTGCTTTACAGCTAATTAAGGAGGATGTAGTAGGTCTTTAGAATATCTTGATTTTATTCGTGGAAAAAGATTGGCTGATTTACCTAGAGTGTACAAAGGAGTGGCTGGGCAAGATGAAAGAGAAGAGTAGAAATTAGAAGAAAATTTTAGACCTCCAATCTTTTCGGCCAACCGGCTATTCATCGCCGTCCGACAATCGTCCGTTCGTTGATTGATTGATTAATTTTTTCGTGTTTCCGGGCGCGTCAACTGCTTGGTCATTAGTCCCGTTAGTGTAGTGCATGTTTTCTCTCGGGAGATGGCGGTGATCTTCCCCCGCTGGATGGCGAGATCCGGCGCCGACCTACCGTCGGCTAGTGGGGTTTCCCCCTAACCAGGACTCTCCCACCAGCGGGGCACCGCCCCAGACGGGACAAGCTCTAAGCTCCCCACCGGGTCTCCGTCCGTTCGTCCAACGATCCATCCAACCATCCATCAATCCGTCCCGCCGTCCGCCCGTCATTCCGACAGACCGTCTGCCCGTTCCCATTCCTTCCGGTGATCGTCCGTTCGTCCTCAACCTTCCTTCAGCCCTTCCCCATCCTTTCTTGCGACTGTCAGTCCGTATCAATTTTTACCCCCGTCCGACGGCACCCAAGCCTTCCACCGTCCGTGCGTCCCCATCCCTTCTTGCGACCGTCCGTCCGTCCGTCCGTCGCCATCCCTTCCTCCGTCCGTCCGTCCGTCCGTCCGTCCATCCTCACCCTTCCTTCTGCCAGTCTCCATCCCTTCTTGCGACCGTCCGGCTCCATTCTTCCCTCCGTCCGACCCCACCCTAACCTCCCACCGTCCGTTCGTCTCCATCCCTTCTTACGACCGTCTGTCCGTCCACCTCCATCTTTCCCTCCATCCCTTCCCTCTGACCGCCCGTTTGCCCCTATCCTGCTTTGCTATACGTCCGTCCTTATCCCTCCCTACGACAACTCCGTTCTCCCAAACCTCCGTCCGTCCATCCCTCCGACCGCCACGTCCACCCCTCCTACCGTCCACCCCTCCTACCGTCCACCCCTCCTACCGTCCACCCCTCCTACCGTCCACCCCTCCTACCGTCCACCCCTCCTACTGTCCACCCCTCCTACCGTCCACCCTTCCCTACGTCCATCTCTCTTTGCCGCCGCTCACCCTCCCGCTCCACCCACCCGCCGCGAACTTCCTGCCCAGTCGCCCGTCCGCCCGCACGCTCTCCGAAGGGGAGCAGGGTCAGGAAGGCGCGGGTCAGCGCTCGCCAGGCCTTGCGGAACCCCTGATGGCTCCATTAAGCTCCCAAAGCCTCATGACCAAGGGGACGGTTCAGGGGCGGAAATGTCAGTTATCGCTCATTATTCATCTTGACGGTAATTTTTTAATAATAATGGATCGTGGGTTGAAAGTCAGTGTAATTGAATGCACTCGAGAGGACGAAACTGTATTTTTCATCTGTTTTGGTAGATAAAGAAGCAGCGTGTATGTATGATTAGAATTTCAGAAAAATATAAACAATGTTCTGTATGTTTTTACGTTGCGGTAGCCTCGTGTTTTCATTATCTGATAAAAGAAACAAAAAACGTTAAGAAATATTCTTTGAGGTTTTTAAATAAATTTCGGAATTCTAGTAAAGAGTTATCCCTTATTCTGTTCAGTTCGGATTCTCATTGGCTTAATAAGACATTAAAATATCTCACCGTAGCAAAATTGAAAACAAAGGAGACAAAAGATCGGGGTACAAGGAGCGGAGGAGTTATGAGGGGATATAAGCAATGCACTTAGAGAAGAGAAGAAAAGAGACATCAGAGTTGTGGATGAAGCGAAACGAGAATAGAATACCACGAGTAAAAAACGAAACAAGTGTTGGTAAACAGTTACGAAATGAGCGATTTGGGCAGCAAAGTATTATCAAGGTCTAACCTTCTCGGTCATTTCTGGAATGAATGTTTGTGATGGTTGGGAGACGATTTCCGTACAAATAACGACGGAACGCGACTCGCAAGTTAGTAGATTTGAAAAATGTGGAGCGAAGAGATGCGGAGAGGGGAGACTGTATCACGCAAAAAGAAGTGCACGAGTCGATTGAGAAATCATAGATAGTGAAGGATCAAAATTACTCAGGACACGCGAATTCTTTTCATTGCTATATTCTCACATATTATACTGACTGATTAACTTCAGTTCTAAACGTCTGATTTGTTTATATATTTTAAACAGAATCGTATAGACCATAAGAACGAAGTTTTCTTTTTATTATATGTGCCTTCTACGAATTGAATGGTTTCTATCTCCAAAATAAAGTCCACACATACGAATCTAAGGTTTGAGAATTACCCCACCCCAAAAAATAAAAGAACTCATAGAAATGCCTTATGTCTATAAGTTGAAACAGGATGTGTATAGATGAATTGTGAAAAATTACAGGATTCGCAAACTACTATCTGGAAGACAACTTACGAAAATTACAAACACAAGTTGTTCTTGTGCCAACAATTAAGAGTTCAATACACTGTACATAATATATTGTTCTTGGAGCACATAATCACAAATTACATTCATTCTACTTGTGCTGTTCATTCTCTTCAATGATGGAATGAAAATGACAATATACGAGACGGCAAAGTTTGCTGGCTCCACAATTATTCGCGGAAATATCAGACCTCGTTTTTAGGCAGTCTCGCCAACTCATTTTTTGTGCAACACGTCGTGCGCTTCTTGTATTTCTTTCCTTGTGAATGGCGACATTAGTAAATTCCCAACTTTCAAATTACACCATCAAGCAAATCCATCTTGCAACTCAGATCTTCACTTCACCGTATTTACAATGTAGATCAGGGCTGCTACAATTGCCAGCACACGTGGCGTTCGCCAAGCCAGCGCGTATCTGCCGGCGAACGGTGTGGCCCCTGCTTATTGAGTAAGCCCGAGGGTAATAAAGCGAGAGAAGTGGCTCAGGGCATCAACTAATGGCATTGTTGTCCCTCCGACCGGGAGGTCCTAGGTTCGAGACCCAACGGCGGTAGGATTTTGGACACTTATCTTATCAGCTAGGTCGAATTCAGTCGCGGCCGGAAGGAGAATTCTAACGGCCGGCTGTTCTGATCGGTAGTTTTCCGTGGTTTCTTCCATCAACACCAAAAGCTGGAATGCTGGAGCAGTACCCTAACAAACGGGCCAAGGACCGTGCGCGATCTTTCCTACCTCTTCCTTTACACACACTTACACGAACACGCACTGTACTACCACACGTACCGGGAGACTGGTCGGGAGTTTTGAGCTTGTCCCGGCTGGGGCGGTGCCCCGCCGGGACTAAGTATCCAGCCGCAGCCGACCGGAAGAATTCTCCTCCAGAGATCAACTGAATTTGACCTAGCTGACAAGCTAGTGTCGAAAATCCTGCAACAGTCGGGACACAAAAAACCTAGGACCTCCCTGTTAAAAGTACTGCAGTGATATCAGTTGATGCCCTGAGCCATCTCTCCGGGTGTATTGATTGATAGTGATTCTCGGCGCGTCAACTACTATGGTCATTAGTCCCGTAAGTGTAGTGCGTGTTTTTGATCGGAAGGTGGCGGTGATTTTCCCCCGTATGATGGCCAGATTCGGCGCCGACCAACCGTCGGCTAGCGGAGTTTTCCCTAAACGGGTATCTCCCACCACGGGGGACGGCCCCAATTAGGATAGGCTCTAAGTCCCCGACCGGTCTCCCGCCACGTGTGGTATATAGTGTAGTGTATGTTAACCACGTGTGGTATATAGTGGTAGTTAGTGTAAGTGTATGTATAAGGGATGAGTGAGTGTGTAAGGTGTGAGGGGCGCGGTCCGTTTGTTAGGTTACTGCTCCGACATTCGCCTGGTGTTGTTGATCGGAGAAACCACGGAAAACTACCGATCAGAGCAGCCGGCCGCTAGAATTCTCCTCCAGACAGCGACAGAATTCGACCTAGCTGAAAAAGCTAGTGCCGCCGTTGGGACACGAACATAGAACCTCCCGATCAGCGGCGCTGCAGTGACATCAGTTGACGCACTGAGCCACCGCTCCCGGTCTCTCCGGGTAGAGTATAATACAGTAACAGTAAGTGAAGCTAGCATAGTGGTGGACTTGGCGGAGTTACTAAACGGGAGCGGGGGCGTAGCCAGCAGCAACGTTGCCACGGTCAAAGGTACTGCAGTGATATCAGTTGATGTCTTGAGCTATCTCTTCGGGTGGAGTATAATATAGTAAGTGAAGCTAGCATAGTGGTAGAGTTGACAGAGGGAGCGGAGGCGTAGCCGGCGCGCACGTTGCCACGGTGCCTGAGCAACTCCACGCCCCGCCAAAGCGCCGCCACCGGCGCGGCGGTGAGTGGCTGCGACGCAGAGTCGCGCTCCGCCAGCTGGAATAACCCGCGCGATCGGGTTTTCAGAGGAAGGCTGCACGCGGTGGAGGTAGCTGCGGCTTTGCATCGTGTTGATTTACGCCCACGTGCAGCGGATAGGGCGAGCAGACGTGCACGAAACATGTAATCCTCATGATGCACAGAGGACCAAGAAGATAAAGAAAATGTAGATTTAGATGTAGAAGATGTACATGTAGAAAAGTAATGGGATAGTCCAACGAGAAAATTGAAAGATTGGGAGGGGAAGACCGAGACGTCATGACACAGACTATGTAGTAACAAGATTCTAAAGTAACAAGATTCTTCTCATGATGCACAGAGGACCCAACAAGATGTAGAAAATGTAGATGTAGATGTAAATGTAGAAAAGTAATGGGATAGTGTGACGAGAAAATTGAAAGATTGGGAGGGGAAGGCCGAGACGTCAGGACACAGAATATGTAGTGCCAGCGCAACAAGATTCTTGTCTTCAAGTGGTGGTTAACATAATTTTTTCTATTATAAATGGCGATGGAAATGCGAAGTACACAAAGCACTCAGTGTGACCAGTAAGATCTCAACAACAGGACGGAAGCGGGCAACCACTCCTATAAATTACAGTTCCCTTAATACCATCAAATTCACATACACAGTATTTCTATCAAAAGAACAAAACGTATAGTAAAAAACATTTACATTCAATGTTCTTAAATATATACTTTCTGGATTTTTGAAAACAAATAGAGAAAATCAGAAATTGTGCGGTTAACGACGCAATCAATGTGCATTTTTTTATATTGATAGTCTTCTTGCATTGTTCCGAACCTCATCCTCATAATATAAGTGGATGGCGATACCAAATATATGAGCAATAGACTGGAAGGGACCAATGCGAGGTGGTGACTGCACCTTAGACAGACGAAATAGATGGAGGCAGTGGTGACAGAGGCAGGTGGACACGTTGTGGTGATGACACGGCAGTGGTGACACGATGGAGGTGATGGAGATATTGGAGGTAAACAGAGGTGGTAGAGGGGTTTACAGAGCAATAAAACTGGAGTCGAGGATCCCAATGAGCGCTGATGAAGGGAAACCACGAGCTCACAGCGGTGAGCGGCAGAAAAGACGGCGATAGGGGGGATTAGGTACAGGTAGAAGTTCGATTTACATGTGAGCGCAGGCGAAGATCCACACACCTGGTGAGAAAATTAATACTCAGGCTTTGCTTGGAACCGCGGGGGTGACGCCATCAAGACAGAAAAACGAGAGTGCATCCCAGAGTCTGTCACATAATTTATTTTATTTTGGTTTCGAAGAAAATGGGTGAACGATCAAATAACCTTGTTTTGCAACCTGATTAACTTCGTATTGTATTTATGGTTTTTCCCTGCAAAACAAGAGATGATTTTAGATCAAAAATTCCGAATGATGAATGAAAATTAGACCTTTGCCATTTTTAAAATTCCCTCCCACTATTAGAGGAAAATGTCTACAATTTTTTTTAATAAAATGTACAATACATTCAAGAAGAAAATACGTAAAAACTTTCGCAGTATCAAGAGATTCGTTCAGATCAATCGGAGAATATCCTTTTCGAAGAAGATCGTGTGAACGATTAGGTGCAAACACTGACCAGAAAATGACAGCCATAGGTGTTAACCAATTTGGCAATATCAAGAGCCCAAAAAACGCGGATTCAGGTTAAGCAACTTTTTAAGTATTTTATTAGCTAAACGAACAAGATCTGTACACTTTTTCGTTACCAGAACCCCACAACATTAGTTATTTGAGTCGAAAAATCGCCGATTTTTTCCGTAGCATTACATTACTTTATCTTGTTGAGAAAATAAAAATTGATGTGAGTGAAGTATTATATTGGGAGTATTTGTAATTTTTGAGTTTATATTTGTAAATATTTTGCAATTTTGTACAATATCTGGAATTGATTATAATTTTTGGGTAATAATTGTAATATTTGAAGATATAGCAGTCATTTTCTAATATTAATTTGCTTCTTCACAACAATAAAATTAACTTCAATAAGTTGTGTACGATGTTTGAATAGCATTCAAACAAACTGCAATGAAATCTCAAAGAAATATTAACAGATGTAAAATTTGACTCCACTACAATAAAAACTATAATAATTCAACAACAGTGAAGATAAAATTTAGAGAGAAAAACAAACAATTTTCAGATTTAATGAAATTTATTTTCTCGCGCAGTCGTTGAGCTTCTATAATATCTGCAGGTATAATCTCATAAATCTCTTAGTTTGAAGACATTCATCTCAATTTCCATTAACTTCAACACTACCACTTTGCAACACTCATTCTACTCTTTAACAGCAACCAAGCCTCAACCCCAAGCACGTCTTAACGAAATAGGTCATTTCATAATCCCCTCTTAGCAACGTACCTCTACGACAGCCTTGCAAACGAAACGAAACGAAAGCGGGATGTGGGGGGGGGGGGGAAGAAGGGGGTTCTAAAGAGGGTAATATTGGGCATTAAAAGGCGAAAGATTGAAAATGGCGAAAGCCAGGTGCGGTGGACGGTGTAGTATGCTAAATCCGCACGTTGGGGTAGCCGAGCGTTTCGCGAAACGCAATAAAAGGCAATTTACACCTCGTAAACGCTTCGCCTTTGTTTCGCGGGAAACTCCACGCCGCCGCTACTAGAGCGCAGTGCGCCCGCGAGGAAAGAAAAAGCAGTAAAAAGTGCTGCACTTGCACAGCGGTGAATCGTCGCGACCTCGTTAACTACCATACTCAATGATGGCAAAAAACCGCGTACGCTGTAAAATATTTTAATGCAAAAAACGAGGAATTTTTAAAAATAAGAAATAATTACGATGGTAGATTTATAGTAAAAAGATAATCAAACACTGTCACCATGAAAACTATTTTACTTTTTAAAGAACAATCTGTGCAATACAATAGTATTGAGGTCTGAGGTACATTGATATTCATTTTCTACTATTTCTTTCATTCTAAAATACTTATAATTTGAACTAAGTGAATACATTTCTTGCTATGCAAGTTCCTTTGCCTCACATTAACTGTGTTTTTTGCTTTCTAAAGGATTATTATTCTCAATTACATCATTTTGATAAAGTGAGGAAAGCCATATTAGAATAGGACTAAATAATTTCAGCCTTTTAGCCAATTTATTTCTGAGTTTTCTTAATCTACATTTTGAATTTATTCCTACGTTTACTCTCACAGAATATGACATCATGTAGGAAGAGGAAAAATTACCCTAAAATTATTGGATCAGTTTATGATCACAATTCAAGTATCAGTTCAAAGGAATAATATTACAAAACGAAAAGTCAAAAGTCAAAAAATCGTAGTTTTCAT
Organism: Teleogryllus occipitalis; assembly: GCA_011170035.1. Classification (NCBI taxonomy): domain Eukaryota; kingdom Metazoa; phylum Arthropoda; class Insecta; order Orthoptera; family Gryllidae; genus Teleogryllus; species Teleogryllus occipitalis. The sequence continues at coordinate 39,837 of BLKR01006693.1, read as the reverse complement.
TTATAATTTGTCAAAACAACCCGCTCACGTGAATAAAACATTCAATTTTTAACGGTTTTCTGCCCTCAAACTAATAAAATTGCTGCTTCGGAAAACTTTTTTAAAAGTAATATCAAAAGGCTCTAGAAAAGAACCCAATTTTTTAGATGTTCTTTCCACAAACATTTTAAAGTCGTAACAAAACAACAGTAGGGACAAAGTTTTTCTGTATTACAAAAATAATTTTGTTTGAATATTCCCGGGTTTCATTCTGTGCTGACAATACTGCACACATAACCACCCTAATGAACTACGTTTTCTTCGCAAAACCCCGAATCTTTCTTTCCACCATCTCCAAATATTTCACAAAAGTTCTTTAATCTTCTCTCTGTTACCCTTTCTTTCAAAGTATTTCTTTCTTGTATTGACACTTTCATTTTCCTTCAATAATGCTTTCTTTTTATTACTTCTTCACTCCGATACCTAAAACTGGCATATCTCCGCAAAGACGCAGAGAAATACATCTTTTGGCTCCAACTCAATATTCAGCTTTTTAACTCCCACTATATAGAGGAAAAAAGAGGAATTTGTTGGTGCTCGTACCGCTCACTCAACACTTTTTTTTTAAACAAAATATAGTCCCTCTTTCAAAGTACGTGTTCACGTTCTGCCACTCCACATGCACGCCCGGGTTTGAAATCCCAAAATGCAAGTGACACGTAATAACTCACATATAAAAGAACGCACAAGAAAGAAATTGGGGCTGAGTAGAGCTGAAAATAAAAAGTGAACTCTATTTACTTCCGAGTCGGTGGTACCATTCTATATATCGAAGGATAATTATTGGAGAATCTATAACGTATCAGACGTTTAAACATAGTCGTAAAAGCAATCAAAATCTGAATGATTATCTCTAAAATATTATATTTAAACTAATATTATTTAGTATCAGAGTTTCTATACAATAATAATAATAATAATAATAATAATAATAATAATAATAATAATAATAATAATTATTATTATTATTATTATTATTATTATATACCCGTACTGATTAATTAATTATTTCAAGTTTCTGGCTCGTCAACTTCTAAGGTCATTAGTCCCGTACGTGTAATGCGTATGTTTCTAGGGAGGTGGCACTCCATGCTAGATAGTGAGATCTAGCCAACTAGTTGGCCAGCGGGGATTTTCCCCAACTAGGTATCTCGCATCAGTGCGGCACCGCCCCAGCCGGAACTAGCTCGAAGTTCTAGACTGGTCTCCCACATGTGTGGTAGTGTAGGTCATGAAAGGATGTGTGTAAGTAAGTGGTGAAGGTAGGACAATGAAGAGGAAGCAAAGATCGCGCGCGGTCCGTGGCCCGTTTGTTAGATTACTGTTCCGGAAATTGCCTGATGTTGATCGGAGAAACTACGGAAAACCACCTATCAGAGCAGCCCGCCACAACAATTCTCCTCCTGACAATGGTTGAATTCGACCTAGCTGACAAGATAGTGTTGAAAATCCTGTCATCGTCGGGATTTGAACTCTAGGATCTCCTAGTCAGAGGCAGAGCAGTGACATAAGTTCATGCCCTGAGCCACCTAAGCCGTTACAAGAAGTTCTTGTATTCTTAAAGATTTGTCAATAGCTAATTTTTCAATGAGAATTGCTTTTTTTTCAATGCAAATTGTTTATATTACACGACAGCGAAAACTTTTTATTAATAGTTCATCAAAAATCCTCGTTGCTAAATTTTTATTTTTAATTCAAGAAATGTTCATAAAGGAATGAGAGTCAATTTTCCTGAATTCATGAAAACGTAAGCAATAAAACTTATTCAATAGATAAAGTTCTGTTTCTTCACAGACCTTCACTCACCACGTACTAAGTTAATGCAATAATCCTACTATCACGATGAAATGACGCACTTGAGTCAATATTCAATAACATTTACAAAATTCACTTTATTCTTGAATAATCTTTAATTAGCCAATCTCTCAAATTTCGTGGAATACTGGTTATGAATATCACGTTTCTGCAGATAAATCGAATTATCGGTACGCAGTTCCTAATTTATTGGTTAACTCAGAACCCCTCTCTACGTAGCTATGATAAACTGCCTTTGTGAAAGAGTTCCTCAGTAATAAATAATACCGTAAAAGTTGGAAAACAAGACTAAAATTCAATACCCGGTATCACATGCCAAGATCGCTATAAGGATCTTTTTCAGTGTTGCAACATCTTACCATAATTATGGAATCGTACCATAATTTATACCTCTAAATCTAACTGTCCCATTAAATCAGAATTGCACCATAAAATTGAACATTATAACAGAGTCGAATATCAAAATATATTTAAAAGATATTTCTGATTTTTTACTAAATAGGAAGATTTGACATTTAGTTTTCACTCCCTCTTACTAAAACTTGTAGATCGCTCACCTCTAACACAAAAGTCTTCGATTCGAAAACGTAGAATACAGGCTAAAACTTGAAACACGAGGAAGCAAAAGTATCCATTGAGTGAAATCTAAAGGCTAGTACACAAGATGCTATATATCAAAGCACTTTAAAGAAGAAGCAATAACGGATTATGCTTTGATCACAAAACCGTTACTAGGAAACAATTTATCATATAATAATATCATACCATTTACTTTTGAGTGAATTCTTATAAAAACACATACATGGGCAATATGTTCCATAATTATACCACAATTTAGTAGTTTTCCATCGTACTATATTGTAACATAATTTCATCCCCTCCATTCCATAATTCTAGACACCACATCTGGCAACTCGGTTCTTTTTCTTGTGCGGCGAGTCTGCGTAACTGCGACAGCTGTCCTCCACTCGCCAAAAGGGGCAGACGATGCGTCGAGACATACTCTACGCGCGGGTGAGAGTGCATTGTTTTGTCTGAGAGAGTCAGCTACAACGGTCATTAGTCCCGTTGGTGGAGTTCGTGTTATATCCCAGTAGGGAGCGGTGATCTCTGCGAACGTCAGATCTGATGTCGATGTACTTTTCATATTGCGGAGGTTTGTCCTCGAAGTTTCTCCTTCCAACGGGGTACCACCTCATCCGGAACAAAATCCAAGCTCTCGACGTGCGGTAGTGTTGTGCATGTAAGTGTATATGTGTTCACAATGCGGAGGAGGAGTGAATGTTGAGGAAGGGAAGACCACGAGTAGTCCGTGATCCGTTTGCAACTAAATTCTCCTGCATTCGCTTGGTTTCAATCGGAGAAACCATGGGAAACTACCCATCAGAGCCACCGATCGCTAGAAGTTTCTTCTAGTCAGTGGTTGAATTCAACACAACTATATAGCTAGTGTCTAAAATCCAGTACCGGCTGGACTCGAACCCTAGGTCATCCCAGTCCGAAACGCTGTGTCTAATATTTAGTATCGTCGGGACTCGAACCCTAGAACCTCCCAGTCAGAACCGCTGTGTCTATCCAGTATCGGCGGGACTTGAACCCAAGGACCTTCCAGTTAGAACTGCTGTGTCTAATAACCAGTACCGGTGGGTCACGAACCCTTGGTCCTCCCAGTCCGAAACGCTATGCCTAATATCTAGTATCGTTGGGACTCGAACCCTAGAACCTCACAGACAGAAACGCGTGTCTAATATCCAGTACCGACGGAACTCGAACCCTAGGACCTCCCATTTAGCAACGTGGTGTCTAATATCCAGTTCCAGTGGGACTCGAACCTTAGGACCTCCCAGTCAGAAACGCTGGGTCTAATATCCAGTACAGCGGGACTCGAGCCCTAGGACCTCCCATTTAGCAACGCGGTGTCTAATATCCAGTTCCAGTGGGACTCGAACCTTAGGACCTCCCAGTCAGACGTTGTGTCTTAATATCTAGTATTGTTGGGACTCGAACCCTAGGATCTCTCAGTCAGAAACGCTGTGTCTTAATATCTAGTATAGTTGGGACTCGAACCGTAGGACCTCCCAGTAAGAAATGCTGTGTCTAATATACCGAGCTGGCGGGACTCGAACCCTAGGACCTCCCAGTCAGAAACGCTGGGTCTAATATCCAGTACAGCGGGACTCGAGCCCTAGGACCTCCCAGTCAGAAACGCTGCAGTGGCAACGGATGTCGTCACTGAGCCACGATACAGTCAGACTCATTACAGTGAACAGAATCGACGTTCCTGCGAAAGCAATCGGCGTGCGTGTCGATACGCTCAGGCTGCCGCCCACGCAACGACGCCCAAACGACCTGCCGCGCGCAGGGCGCCGCCGCTCGACGCCGATTAGTTCCACCTCACCCCGGCGCCCGCCGAAGCGCTGTGCTCCACGAAGATAAATTTATCCGCCTTTTATTGGGCGCTGGATTTCTTCGGAGAGGAGGGTATTGCTTTTCTGCCAAGCGTTTCCAAATAAATCTCGCTTCCGAGTCAGAACCAGCGCCGCCGCCGCCGCCGCCGCCTACGCCGCTGCGTTGGCAGCTAGTAATTCAGCTCGCCGCCTCCGCCTTACAACGCCTCTTTCGCCATCGCCTCTGTGCCTCCAGCCGCCGCCAGCCGGCGCTTCGCGACAACCGTTTAGGTCCACCGAGCGAGTGACAGATGTTCCTTTCTAAGGGATGGCAACATTCCGTTTACGTCTTACGTCTTCTTCATTTTAAAACATATTTTACATCTCCCGCAAGGAATAGAATGGGCTTCCTGAGCAATTATGTAAAACAAATGTACTGAATAAGACAGATAGCGGCAGCTCTGCGATAATTAATAGATGCAATGGTTTGTCTTTAGCGTCCATATTCCAAATACGTATCGATCATGAGGATCAATACTTATGTTTTAGGGTATTCAAATTTTTAAAATGATACTTGAAAACCATTTTTAGGGGTGTTCATATTTTTTGTATAATTAGTGGCGATCTGCACGACTCCTTACTGAATATCGACATTTAAAAGTGGTGTTTCTTGTGTTATCAATTGTGCTATTTGTTCCCATTAAAAGGTAATGGAGTTGAAATAGCATAACTCATATTTCAAATACAAGTAAAATATTCAAACGTTTCAAAATCAGGACATAGTTTACACATCAGTTTTTAATAAGTTTCAAGAATATTGGATATTTTACGTAGACACCGTTTTCCGTACTCTTAATTTTAGGAATGGAATGCATTCACGGGACCCAGACCTATTATTTTACCGTAACAGATGCTTTTCGAATTAACTGATGTACCTGTTTCATCATCTGACATTCGTATAATGGATGAAATATGAATGAAAATCTGTAATTGATTCCGAGAACGAATAATAAAACAATCTCACTTATGTACATTTCATTTATCCATTAACGGATGAGCTTCACAATTTCAAATACCATTTTCCAAATGTTTTTCCATTAAATTCATTCTAAAAGTATTCGTAAATCATTACGACTATTATTTTGCAACTACAGAAAAACGAAAGAAGTCTCTACAAAATCTATCGTGTCGTCAGTTCTTTTGTTACCATTCCTTAATCAAGTTCACTTAACGATAGTAATGAACACCGTACAAACCTGAGCTAGTTTCTATACAGGTTGTTCATACACTTGCTTGGTATTTTCTAGGTTAAATAGTTGACGAATAATTTCATTTTGATGAGCTGATGTTTCTTTTTGTAATACATTGAAGTGAAAAAATAAACGATTTTTCATTGTCACCCAAATGTATGTATAATAATTAACACATTAAAATTATAATCAGGTTGTAAACTTAACACACGTTGCTCATGCATTTGGCTTGTGCTGTTCTTGTTCAGAGTATTTAAAGATTTTTCTTAAAATAATTATCAATGTAAAGAAATGTTTCCTAATATTCATGATCAACTCTATCCCCGAGAAAAGAAATCCTTATTGATGATAATGGAACTCTGGTGGACAGCGAATTTGGCATCCAGCGAAGGAAACGTTTGCAACGCTTGCAGAAAAAATACGCAAATTAGCTAATGCAAGTTCCGAAAAAATTTCTGAATGAAAATCTTGAAGTCACTAATATCACAGAAGTACTCTTTTAGTACAAAACTTCAGCTTAGTATACTAGTATAGTTTAAGATTCAACAAAACCTGAAATTTAATTCCAATCATCTCGCAACCAATTTCATGAACAACAATTCAACCAAGTGTTGTCTTCAGTAGGCACATAAAGATACTGGAGTCACCATTTCGATTTTCTGTCAATCGTGCCATGAAAATAGTAGAGTATTAGCCAAGAAAAGATTCATATATTTTGTTGGTACAAAATAACAATAATTGTATTAAGCCTATTTATTAAGCCTTGTTATTAAGCCTAGAAAAAATAAACTCCTTGTTCTAGAAAAACTTACTGTATAGTAGACGTTGACCAAATGCCTCACCAATCAGAGATATTTTGAATTGTAATATTACCCGTTCTAGGAATTATTCATCGATATCAGCGCTCGACTCAACGTACTGGCTCCAAGGAGGTATCGAATGAATTGTTCACTCTTGGCGTTAAAATACAAAATCTTGTCTCTTCGACAAACCCCTAATATATCACACATCTCCCATTCATTTTTCAGAGGCATTAATAGTATAATTACTAATCCACAACTGTACACCAAAAAGGATTTCAATCATCTTGTAATCAAAGTAACTCCTGAAAAATTTTTCACAAATTATTGGTAAAAGCAAAAACAGTTATTTCTCTAATGGAAAGAGAAATCTCATTTGAGCCTTAATTTAAAAAAGTTACTCTTTTTCTCTAGCATCACAGTTTTACGCTACCCTCTTCAGTCCTCAAACGTCTCTTTGACATTGGTATTTTCCTAGAAGTCCTTTCTTAATTTTCCTCTTTCCTCCTTTCCGAGAACAAAATACGAGAATTTCAACTCGATCCTACGATATCAGTTACCAAGAAATGCATTAGATTCGAATAACAAATTCCCGGAACTAAACATCAGACTCGCTCCTCTCTGTCGCTCAGTCAAATAATTCATCTCTCAGGCGACAGTCGCGTCTCTCCAATAATACACTGCCCGTGCCACGCATGGCGAATATCCCCCGTCGTGGCACTCCCGTAAATGAGATGGCGCGCCACGGAAAAAAAACTCGCTCTTCAGTAGCGTTAATCGGCACTGATTGCTTTGTGAATTGGGTAAACAGATTGAGCAGATCGTAGGAGCAAGATAAATGTTGATTTTGCGAATAACACCCTCTGGGTTCCAGAGTCCATTACAGCGCAAAGTGTCGATAAGCGGAAAGGCCGTAAAGGGGGAAGGGGGGAGAGAAAAATGAAAAAAAAAATGTATAGAGACTCTTTCCCCATTTAGTACTTGACAATAACGGGTAATTGAATCTCTAACAGGCGCTCAAATGCACCGCTAAAATGAACTCCACAAAACCAATATTACGCGTCAAAATATTGCTGTGTATTTATTCAATCACTACACCAAGAATATCGTATTTCGGAAAATACGATTAAACCTCATTCACTATTTGTTCGCGAAATTTATTTTTCACGTTCATTCTATGAACTACAATGGTCATCGTTTCGGTTGTCACAAACACGAACACGCATGTCGGTGGCATATGCTAAATGATAGAGCCCTCTAAATGACAGCAAAAGTAGCGTAGTTTTATTCGAGTACCGACTAACGAGACACTTTATTGCACGCGTTTTGCATGGAAATGGAGAGGCGTTCAATGGCCACCTGGTGATGTATATTCCAAATAATAGATTACGTAATGAATATCAGTTCCATATTCGGCAAGTGTTTGAGAGTGATACTCAACAAGGTTCCTACTTTAAATTCTCGCCAACAGGTGAACACACATGCCTCAAAAATAACGAAATCGAAATTGTTTTTTATTTATCTTCTTTTGTAGACAAAATAGTGACAGAGGAAACTTTTACTGCCACTCTGTAAACATCTTATAAAATGAAAAAAAATCACTGTTTACGTTACAGAGTTTACATTCACAATACTTATTTTACCACCAAAAAGAGAAAATTCCTATGCATATTTTTCCTTGTCATTCAGATATTCATGAACTATTTGAAGAAATAAATTCAGAATACTGGATTATTGAATCGTTGCTAGTCTTCATTGAACTAAACTAGAAGTTTGCATTTCTAGTACTTCGATCAAAGTGCATTTGATCAAGTAGATTACTCCAGAGTGCTTTAGTTTACTTACTCTATTTTCTCTTAATGAAACTCTTGAATCAGCATTATCTTAATTGATTTTCATTGTTCACCTGCCGAATACAATTTCAAATTCGGCCACAATGAGACGTGACCAAGTCTTTTGGAAAATGATCACGCTTGAATACATTTCGCGTATACTGGAACTCACTCTTCGAATTGTTATTTTCCATTTCTCCAGTTTCCTGGCTTCAAAAGTATTGATCTCATTATTATTACAAATGTGTTATTATAGATGTCTGATAGTAAAATAGCAGTAACGATTTAATATATAACATTTTATATATTGTATATGGAAACTAATTTAATGATACATTCCATTTATATAATGTATTTCATGAGTAAAGATTCAATCCATAAAATATTGCATATGATCTTTAACACTACGAGGTATTATCTACACAATAATGAGGCATTCTAAGTAACTTATTTTGATTCATTTAGTTAATACAGTTTTATAATTGCTTGAAGTCAACTGAAACGAATCAAACGTTCGTACCATGGAGAATCTCAAGACAGACTGAATATCCTACTAATCATTTACCAAAAAAATCCCCACTTCTTCCTTAATAGAATCCAAATTGTTCACGAAACTCGTCAGACTAATTGTGAAACGTCAGGTGAAGACTGCTCAAGGTGAAGGTCGGCAGTACCAAACTGCATCAGAAACCACAGAAGCCACCAGCTCTTCCGTGTTGAACTTTTTAAAAACCTTGTTCCATTTTCGACCTCCCGAGCGGCAGGGGTTGGCAGGCCTGCGCGAAACGAGAAGTCGAAGGCCTCTTCTCGGGCGAATTAAGCACGCCTCTCGTGCAAAAGGGGGTGAGAGTGGATTGGAAAAGTTCCCTGGCTCCGAAGAGATAATGAAATTTTATAAATATATGGCGTCATTAACGCCCGTCGGAGGAAGTGGAGCCGCGAGGGTGGGCGGGGCGAGGGGAGGGGAGGGTGAAAGAGAGGGGGTAGAGAAAAGGGTGTGCGACATCGGAAATCGATGGCGGCGACAACGGTTGACAGGCAACCGCCCGCGGTCGCTTGCGCTGCGGTTGACGGAAGGGAGGGTGGGTGGGTGCTCGGGAAACGACTTCCGGTAATTAAGGTCGTTGCGAGGAAACGTCGAACCAACTGATCGAATCTACAGGTCACGACCCGCTTGATTAGCTGAAGGAAACTATCTTGCGGGGATAGTGCACAGCTCAGAAATGAAGGCTACAAGAAGGTACGCTGCAACACTTATAATTACTTGAAGTATCGATACTCATTCTTTCAATACTGCTGATATCGGAATAAATACTAATCAAAGGTTATGTGGTATCTGTGTAAAAACTGCGGGATCTGTAGAAAAATGGAAAACGAGTACCGATTTCTGTGAATTTTATCACACTATTACCAATGTGAATGAATAAGCGTGGTTTAGTTGTCGAAATATAAAAAATACACTTATTAAAATAATCCAATTTTATAAATATTACTGTTTTCTTCCAGAAAAGTAATATCTCCACTGAAAATTAATATATTTTAACTACAAATCCAAGGGAATCTAATTAAGACGTAAATAGATATCTGGGCGTTAGTATGTTGGAATACTTGTATGTTGGTATGTTGGAATATGTTGGAATGTTGGAATAGAAGATAGATTGAGAGGTGTACCATATCTACAGAGCATGCAAGATCAGAACATTACGGTACTGGTGGACCGACAACAATTTTAGATTAATAATATTGATATGCTCACCACTTAAGTTGGGAAATCAATAATATTCCTCATTCGAGAGTTGTTGAATCTGTACACCATACACTCACCTGAAACAAAGAAAAACAAAAATTACTTTTCTGCATCGCAAAATATACGCAAAATTTCAAATAAACTTAATAAAACTGAAATCATAATACTAAAATAATTAAAGTATCCTTTAATCAACAAAGTATTTTTTTCAGAATTGATTTTAAAATCTCAGAAACATATTATTCTCTATAAATTTACTCAATGTCATCGTATCATTGTTGTACAATCCATAACTATCGTAAGCACACATCACACAAAATAGTATAACCTATCTGAATAGCCCAATTATATGCGTACTTTTTATGTAAATGTATTTACAATATTTATTATGAGAATGCATTTTTATTAAAATGACAAATAGTTCCTTCTCATAGTGAGAACCCGTGCTTATATAGGTGACATTAATTCTCTATTTTCGTTCCACCTACGAAGTATCTGTTGTGAACTCAATTTCATTAAAATCTGCCCAGGTGCTCTTCCTAAAATAACCAATCTAATTACATCATTTTTGCTTTTTAATGCAACACCCTACTGAAAGTCGATAAAAAATATGTTGCCTTAATAATTACAATTTGCCCTGGGCTCTGCTAGTATTAATTTCCGTCAGTTCAAATGACACACTCCTTAATCTTAAAAAAGTTTGACGTAAATTTATCGAAATGACTCAGATACAAGGGAGCGCATTTACAAAGCCAGAAAATTCTCTATATCTGGCCACATAACGCAACACAAACCCCTATGCATGTGTACTAAAAAAATATTAACAACATATCTCCTTCATCGGCTTCCACCACGCAGCTATTTTTAACTTCTATCTCTCCCACCGTCATTCAAATTGGTTTCGCCAAATGTTTGGTTTCGATTGATTGATTTTTTCGTGTTTCCGGGCGCGTCAACTACTGTGGTCATTAGTCCCGTTAGTGTAGTGCGTGTTTTTTTCTCGGGAGATGGCGGTGATCTTCCCCCACTGGAGGGCGCCATCCGACGCCGTTGACCGTTGCATAGTCTTCATTACTCCCACAACAGTCCACGTTCTTGCTAACTCTTTGACGAGTTATCGTGAACAGAGAAGACAGTCAGCAAAAGTCGACGTACATCTTGCGACATAAGTCACGCCTTTGAGTTGGTTTCCTGTGTGTTGTTTCATTAGCAAATTTCAGTTAGTAGGCCCAAATCTGTACACTTCCACATGAAAAGTCTAGGTACTTCCTGGCCGCTAGGTCACTGCACAGGAATTTGGAGCGGTGGGTAAAAGGGCAGTGCCACACCTTCTGGGTTGTTTCCTACGCAGATTTTCAGTAACCTGGCCGGGCAGCTACCAGAGCGTTAGAATCTTGAACAGGTTGTTTGAAGTATGGCACTTATTTTTCAAAACGTTAGTTACATTAATTTTCAGTAGTATTTTAACAGAAAAAAAGCTGGAGAGCAGAAATTTTGTTTACTTACAAAGTGAAACATTCTCTCATTCTCAGCGAACCACAAAGCATTTATATTATATTCATTTTTATTAACATGGACTTTTCCGATTCTCAGCTTTGGCTGTTACTTGTGTGAAATATATGTAAGGCAGGAGGACTTCTTGGGTAAATACGTTTAGCATGAGTTAAATGCAAAACGGTTAAAACTGTTCGACGATTAGATTCTTATCAACAAGTGGCAAAGCTACTTTGAAAAATTTTGTTCCTCTATCACGAAATACCACGTTCACAATTTTCAGTTTATCCAATGACTGCACGTGATATCTTGAGCTCTGGGATCTCTGCCCTATCACATATGCATTTTAAGGTGAATTATGAATGCACGCAGGAGCAACCGTTTTTCGGCAAGATTTGTGGAAAAAAAAATTCGCTCTCGTGCATTGAAAACTATTTGCAACGGCAAATTAGCTGAAGATTTTGGACATAAATTTTCATCGTGCCTTTCGTAACGAAATCAACCGACTGCCGCGAAAACATAGAAAACGACTTCTCAAATAACTACATTCCTCATTGAGCTCAAAAAAACGCCCAAAACATAGTGAAGCTACGTTGTTTTTTGTTTTTGTTTGTTTTCACACGGTCTCGCTTCGCGAGGCTAGTAGCTGATTCCTTCAGCAGCAGATCATTGCGTAGGACTGTGACAGTTTTAATTTATTCCTGGTCCGTCAACTACTTAGGTCATTATTCCCGTAAGTGTATATTATGTACTAGGAGGAGGAGGAGTGTTGTTCTCCGAAAACGTGAATTTCGATGCCGATCTAGACGCCGGTTAGCGGGTTCTTTTCGTACAGCCATAGTCTTCGGCAGACAAGCACTACCCTAGCCAGACCTAGAGAGGCATCATTGATGTCCATCTTTTCAAACATTGATGGTTTTAGAAAAACATCAATGTTTTAAACCTCGATGTATTAAATCCAATGTTTTTTGAACATCGATGGTTTGTGCTAGATTTTCTTTTACATTTTTGATTTGTTTCCATAATAAAATTGATAAAAATTCCATAATTACAATTTTGTAAAACTTAAAATATGATAAAAAAACTTAAAATACGACAGTTGATGTGTTCCAACGAAGCTAACGCTGTTCGGCGTAGTAAGTTCGAAGAGGTCACCTCACGATCGAGAGGTGAGCCCGATGCCCTGGCATTTCCTCGTATTTTCACAACAAGGGAAGGCCGTGGAAGCGCATGCGCCGTAAGCATAAGGTCTCCTTACCGTACCGTTCTACGAGGAAGTTAGGGAGTTCCTAGCCTTCAGATGAGCGTGAGCGCTCAAGCTGCAGGCGAAGTTTTGTAAATTCTTATTTTTACTCTATCTTGTCAGTTAAATTATAGTTAAACGCAGTCGCATTAAATGACCCTGCACAGCACCCTGCCACTTGTAGATAAGAATCTAAACACAGAACAATTTCAACAGTTTTGCATTTATCACGTTTAATGTATTTACTCAAGAATCCCCCAACCGTATATATATTTCACACAAGTAAATGCCAAAACTGAGAATCGGAAAAGTCCATGTTCATAAAAATGAATATAATATAAATACTTTGTGATTCATTGAGAATGAATGTTTCACTTTGTAAGTAAACAAAATTTTTGCTCTCCAGTTGTTTCTTTCTGTTAAAATACTACTGAAAATTAGCACTGCACTGTTACAAAACTTAGCCTAAGGATTCTAGAGAAATTTTAAACAGTTCGAGAACCTAAATGGTTTTGGGGCAATGCATCATTACCACTGATATTTTGAAACATCATTTTTTTCTGTCGAAGTTGCAACCCTAACCAGGGCAAGCGCCAAGATCTCGGCTTGTATCTAGGCATTTAGCGATCCGGCATTTGCCTGGTATTAGTAGAAGAAACAACAGAAAAATGGCTATGAGATCTGCAGGCAGGTAAAATTCTCCTCCAGACTGAATTCGACGCCAGCTGTGAAGGTAGTATCGAACATCCGCCACCATTGACACTTGAACCCCAGGACCATCGGTTCACGATATCATCGCGTAGGAATTTGGGGGCGGAACGGGAGTGGGAGCGGGACGGGAGCGGGTGCGGGAGCGGGGTGGAACGGGAGCGGGGGCGGGGGGGGCGGGACGGGGTGGGAGCGAAAGTGGGGTGGGACGGAAGCGGGAGCAGGGCGTGACGGGGCGGGACGGGAGCAGGACGGGGCGGGATGGGGCGGGACGGGACGGGGCGGGATGGGGCGGGACAGGACGGGGCGGGGCGGACGGAGCGGGGGCGGGGGCGGGGCGGGCGGGGCGGGGGTGGGGCGGGACGGGAGTGGGTGGGGCGGACGGGAGCGGGAGCGGGGTGGGACGGAGCGGGGCGGGGCGGGGGCGGGGCGGGGCGGACGGCAGCGGGGCGGGATGGGAGCGGGGCGGGACCGGGGCGGGGCGGGACCGGGGCGGGGCGGGAGAGCGCGACGCATGGGCACGGGCCGGCGGCGGCAATCGATCCGGGGAGCGGGGGCGGGGGCAGGAGGTCGCGCGTCGCCGCCGTAACTCAGACGCACAATGGAAAGCAGCCCCCGCGCCGTACAATGGGCCATGCGCCCCCGCACCGTTCGCGGGCGCGCGCGCTAAAAAACACGTGGCGGCGGCGGCCAAGTGCCCAACGACCAAGCGCCGCCTCGCCCCACCTTGCCCCACCCCGCCACGCTCCTGCCACAGACTCCGCTCGCGTCCCCGCTCGCGCCCCCGCTCCCGACCCGCCCCTGCCCCCGCTCCGCCGCCCCCCCCCCCCGCCCCGCCCCCGCCCCCGCCCCCTCCCGCCCCCGCTCCCGCCCCAGCTCCCGCCCCGCCCATGTCCCCGCTCCCGCTCCTGCCCCCGCCCCCACTCCCGCCACCGCTTACGCTCTCGTCCCCACCCCGGCCATCACCATCACTACTATCCCCTCTCCCACCTCTACATCCCCTCAATCACCGCCGCCACCACCACTTCCACCGCCACCACAACCACTTCCACGACCACTACCATCACTCCACCATCCCCCGTCCCCCGCCGCCAACCCTACCGCAACCTCTCGCGGAGAACTACAAATAAATAGAGCTAGTCTCGGTAATGCAGGTACTTCGTGCAGCATCAACGTACGCGATACCGTTGCCGTTCCATTTAACTCATGGCTGTTTTAACTATCAGTTGGTGGGTTTGTCACAGAACCATTCGTCTTTTATTAACCAGAAGTCCACAATTACTTACTTCTCTTTACTTGCATCTTTCGTCATGATAATTTTACCATTGTGTACGCACATAAATTAGTAAAGCAATCTTCATGAAATACATGAATAACGAAAGTTTAACTTCAACGTAGTTTCGCATTCAACGTAGTTTTATATTCAGCCCAAGTATAGCAGATATTTGTAATCACCGGTCTTCAAACTGCTGAAACAACCTATAAACCAAGAGAAGAGTAGAAGGTGGGAAGATGTTTCAAAAGGATTTCACGAAACTCACGTTTCAAATCATCCCAGACAGCGATTGTGTGATAACTGAACAAACAGGATTGAAGAATCGACTCATTCTTACAAACATTTCCAGGCTACGCTTATCCTAATGGACGTTCCCAGCTGATCCGTTTCCCGCCACGTACACCAGCCAAAACACGCAGGGCCGGTTCCAACGCCCGCCGCTGGGGCTGCCATGGCCACGTGGGGCTCATCGACCGGTGGTGGCGGTGGCGGTGGTGACAACGGTGGTAGAAGAGGAGGTGGTAAAGTTTGCAGCGAGGGCGGGGGTGAGGGATGTGGCGGTGATGATGGCGGTGGACTTGGAGGTGACGGTGGCATTGGAAGTGATGGCGGCGGTGGCGGCGTTGGAGGTAATGGTGGCGGTGGCGTTCTTCATGACGGACGTGGAGGAGGTAGAGGTGGTGGTGGAGGAGGTGAAGGAGGAGGCGGAAGGGGACATAGAGGTGGAGGTTGAAGTCGAGGTAGATGAGGAGGGGGTCGACGACGATGTAGAAGCATAGGACGAGGAGGCGGAGGACAAGGAAACTGAGGCGGAGTAAGTGAAGGAGGAGGCGCAGGAGGAGGGATTGGAGAAGGGGTAGCGGAGGAGGTGATGGAGGCGGGAGCGGTGGAGGCAGAGATTGAGGAGGAGGAAAAGGAGGTTGAGGAGAAAGAAGCGGAGGAGGGGGCAGCGCAGGAGGCGGCGGAGGGGAACGGTGGAGGAGGAGGTGGAGGAGGAGAAGGGTGGAGGGGGAGGCGGTGGAGAAGGAGGCGGTGGAGGGGGAGGCGGAGGATTTGGAGGAGGCAGATGAGAAGGAGGTGGAGGAGATGAGAGGCGGAGGAGGTGAAGGGGGCGAAGGAGAAGGAGGTGGAGGAGATAGAGGCGGAGGAGGTGAAGGAGGCGGAGGAGGTGAAGGGGGTGGAGGAGGAGAAAGAGGCGAAGGAGAAGGATGAGGAGGTGGGGCGGAGGAAGAAGAGGAGGAGGCAGAAGAGGAGGAGGAGGCGGAGGAGGCGGAGAAGTAGGAGGCGGGGCGGAGGCGGAGGAAGAAGAGAAGAAGGCGGAGGAGGAGACGGAGAAGGAGGAGGTGAGACGGAGGAAGAAGAGAAGGAGGAAGCTGAGGGTGAGAAGGAGGAGGAGGCGGAGAAGTAGGAGGCGGGGCGGAGGCGGAGGAAGAAGAGAAGGAGGAGGCAGAGGAGGGTGAAGCGGAGGAGGAGGAGGCAGTGGCAGTGGCAGAAACAGAGGCGAGCCCGTCGAGCGGCGCGGGCGGTTCAGCGGAGAGTCGGCTGTGGCAGCCGCAGGCGCGGGAAATCGGGCGGAAATGTGCAGGGCGGCAGCCGAGAGAGGGCACACCCACTCCACGGCTGGCCACTACGCGAAGGACTGCGCGATGCACTCTAGAGGCGCCTTATTAAAGTGCGCAGATTGCGGTTCGGAAGAGGAACGAGGCACTCGAATCCCATGAATATTCAACCAAAAATCGAAATTCGAAGAATAAAATGTGCGATCCTTCCGAATTTCGAATCTTTTAAATCTTATGATCTCTACAGAACTTCGCAGGATTTACACTTCAATGAACGCTACAGTTTGTGAGATTAGATATATCATTTCATCATGATATCATTTTTCTCACCATGGTGTTCAACAGGGGCCCAATTCCCGCTAACCAAGTTTGCATTGTAGTTATTCATCATTCTGTACCGATCTAAGGGCAGTGTGCAACAAAAAATTACCTTCCGTATTTTAAAAGCCAGCCTTACAATACAATACGTTTTTATTTCTTAAGAGGTTGTCTTTACCCAGAACTCGATGGCAAAATAGCAATGGCAACTACAGTGATAGGGTAGGAATCATCAGAACATGGAAATAGAAAAAGAAAGTCAAAACACGATTGAAAATTTTGCTAGACAAGAATAAAGTGAGAAATAATTCCAACAATCGATTAATATAAAATAAAAACAGGAGTGGGAGCAAGAAAACGCAGAGAAATATTTAAAATGGTTGAGATAAACGCTGATGAGAAAAGGGGAGAGAAAGGAACAAAAATCTCCGTCGGAAATTATTGAGATAATGGAGGAAAGATAGCACCCACGATTTTACTGAAAAATATGAGACTGAGTGAAAGTATAATTTAATATAAAAGCAGAGGAAATGGTTAAAAATGACTGAAGAAAGGAAGAAGTTAAAAAGGGAAATAATTCAAGATAAATGTAATATATGGAATGAAAAAGGCATAAGTTAAAATTAATTCAAAAACACTAACACATTATTAAAACACATGATTAAACATAACTCACAAAGAACGGAATAACAGAAAATGCATTAAGACAAGAAAACGATATAATGTTTAAATGATGTATAAACTGAGGAGATGACGTGAAGAGAAATGATGACATGATGAGAAAAAAATAATATAAGACTAGGAAAGTAAGTAATTGAAAGTCATGGGAGTTTAAAGTTGATATTTGATTGCTGAGTGGTAAGATAAAATAGTTTATATAGTCCTTATAGTGAACTGGAACTTCAACGTTACAACCAGCTCAGGCACAAGTAACAGAAGCAGTAAAAAAATACAACCAACAGAGTGAAACCCAGAAAGTGCACTAGTGAAATCTACCTTGTGGCGACGCCGTGCCAAAGACAGTAAGATACGACGACCAGGGCGGGACAGACAGACTGGAGAGGACAGATCGGAGAGGACAGATCGGAGAGGACAGACAGGAGAGGACAGACAGGAGAGGACAGAGAGCGTTGGGGTTGAGCGAAAGGTGCGGGTTGGATAGGACGGATAGGAAGAGCGAGTAGGGCACAGTGGGCGAACAGGGCGGGACTGACGGATCGGGACGGAAGGAGGGGTTAGGAAGAAGCGGAGCGGGTGGTCGGACGAAGCGGGGCGGACGAACGGTTGGACGGAGGAAGGCGGGTGGGCGGAGACGGAGTGGGGCGGGCAAAGCGGGGGTTCGGACCGGGACGGCCACAGCGGGGAACGGGGCGGGGCGGGGGACGGGGCGGGGGACGGGGCGGGGGACGGGGCGGGGGACGGGGCGGGGACGGGGCGGGGGACAGGGCGAGGGGACGAGGGCGAGGGACAGGGCGGGGGGACAGGGCAGGGGACAGGGCGGGGACAGGGCGGGGACAGGGCGGGGGGACAGGGCGGGGGGACGGGGCGGGGGACAGGGCGGGCGACAGGGCGGGGACAGGAGCGGAGCGACGGGCGGGGGGGGGGACAGGGGGGGAGGGGACAGGGCAGGGGACGGACGGGGATGGGGCGGGGAACGGGGCGGGGTGGGCGGAGCGGGGAGGGGAGGAGCGGGAGGGGAGCAGGCGGGGAGACAGAGCGGGATGGGGCGAGCGGGGCAGGCGGAGTGAGGGGGGAGGTGTGGGGCCGGCGGAGCGGGGCGGACGGAGAGGGGAGCGGGCAGGAGGACAGAGCAAAGGAACGGAGCGGGGAGAGGGCGGGAGGACAGAGCAGAGGGACGGAGCGGGAGACCGGAGCGAGTGGCCGGGACGAGGCGGGGCGGGGTGGGGCGGGGCGGGGCGGGGCCGGAAGCGGGTGAGGGGTGGCGTCGCCAAGGGGCGTCTCAACAGCTCCTCAACAGCCCCTTCGGCACGGGGGCTGGGGCTGGCGCTGGGGTTGGGGAAGAGGCCGGCGACCCGCGCCTTCTGCTCACAATGGAAGCCGCGAGCGGACGGGATTTGTAAGAGATTTGTGAGAAAGGAGAGAGGCAAGGACGTGACTAAAATTAATCTTTGAGGAACTCTGCTCGCATTCTTTTCTCGGCGTCTTTGACGACGTAATATTCACGGCCGGCTTTATTAACTATCAAAAAGCCTTTGGTGCGCGTCTCTGTAAGGATTAAGGATCGGAAGGAATCGGGAAGCGAGTTCTGCAAACAGCTCCAGATGGAATAATAAAAAAGTGGAAAGCTTCAGATTACACAGTTAACTCCAGTCACAGACTCCCAAGCATACACCAAGAATGCTACTGAACAACGGAAGAAACAAAAGAAAAGGAAACTTTCTTCAAAAGAATATGCAAGTTCGTAGTCATAATTGGCAGGGAATGGCACAAATAAAAAGAAACCGCATTGATGCAAAGTCTTTACGAAGAATGAGTGATATCTCATACTCGAAATTCTATTGGATGGGTACGGAACATCATCCGGATTATTCCACGCGCGTAGCACCAAACAGAGAACAATGTTACTCGCTGTTCAGCTACATCTAATATGCTGATGTACCAGGGTTAATATGTCCCTCAAACAATGCAAAATCCTTATCACGTGAATGAGCTTCAACTGCTTCCCGCAGCAAAGCGTATCGCCGCGGAGGGTAGAACCCCAAACGAACTTTCATTCCAATCCAGTAGTACATTTGGTTCCGTCTCGTGATTATTTTGACATTCTTTTGTCACAAATATCAGGGGGCTATACGGTGAGTAATGTGTACAAACGATTCGCATTCACATCACGAACTTTGGGTAAAGTGTACTGGAGTTGTAGCTTTTGGCAAACAAACAATGTTCGAATGAAAACAATTTATAATGCTAGAATATACGAAAAGTGCACTTCAAAACTTTCTTCAAAACAATATTTAGATTAATTATTATTTGATTGAAAGTTTTATTTTTTGCGAGCTTAATTGAAAGTGTAATGAAAGTGAACGCGCCCGCTATTTATTATCGGGTAATTGTGAGCTAACCGTTTACCTTTGGTGTGCATGCCTTTAATGCTCATTTTTCCATAGGATAATTAATTTTAATACTCTCACCTGCTGGTCGACATGATTTGTATTAATTCATGTTTTAATTATTTTTAGTGATGATTCCGTAACAAAGTAATTCACTCGCGCAATTAACCCGAACGTCGAATTGCGCGCTTTGAACAGTCACTTCCTAGGAACCATCAGTTGCCCCTTTAACTCATAATACTCAATAAGTATGTTTTCTTTAAATTATGAGTTCTGCAGGTTATTATTAAATATTAGTAAAATACCTGACGTTGCCCAGGATTTCTTGATATTGAATCCTTGTCAAAGAGGAAAAAAATCAATTTTATATAAACGACGGTGTTTAAGATTATTATTTTCAATGTAAGTGGTACAAATTTTAATAAAATACTTCAATTTTATTTCATTTTATTTTGCAGTACAATGCTAATAGTAAAATAATAATAATAATAAAAACAATAATTATAATAAAATCGTAAGTACTGCTACTGGCCTCTAGCGAATCTCTTAGGATCTGCTGCAGCGTATGGCCTTTGACGAAATATATTAGGAACCAATCTGCTCTTCGCGACAGGTGAAAAAGAATGATCGTGGTGCATCTACCAACGTATTATTTAAATTATTTCCTTTCCCTATTTTTGTTGTATTAATCTTTAGCAAACTTTGTAAAAGCACTGCGACAATCCTGAAGAGGACCCTGTAAAAATTTCGTATTTATTCATAAAATACTTTTTGTGATATCGACGTCGGTTATATGTCGTTGAATTCACTTTTATTAGTATAGATATAAGGCATGATATTATTTAGGCTACGATAATTTAACCTGTCCTCTAGTTGTTAACGTTTCATCAGTCTCTGCCTCGCAGTATATGAGTCAACGAGGCAAACCAACCGTGAATTAAAATTCATTGTTGTTTTGTAAATTCATAGCTGCTTTGCCCTTACTTCATTACATTACAGAAACCGGCTTTGAGAACTTCATAAACAGAATTGTAGCTTGCAGCATCGCGAGAGACAACATAGAAATGCGTACATTTTTCCCTAGAGCGACTCCCTCTGTTTCTCAAAGGTCGAATATTTTGCCAACTTTCAGTTCACAACCTCCTCTCCCTTCCCCCGATAGCAGCGAGAGAATTCTGCCAGGGCTTCCGACGTACCTCGGTGCGCATCGAACTTTGCCTCCCGCTCCAACAGTTGCAGCATTCCCCAACGCCTCACCCCATCTTTCTCCCTGCTCCTCTCGGCCCAATAGAGCCAGTGGAGGTTGGCGCCGTTACCTCCATCTCGCTCTCTTTGCAACACGGGTCTGGCGTCCCGTGCACTGCTCTGGCCTCTCTATCGAATTGACTACATTCCAACACACAAACCCCGTCTCTCCCTCTATTTTCCGTTTAGTTTCTCGTTCACGTATAACACGTCACCGGTCATTTGTTTTACTCTCAATTGTTGTTTCGCTCCCTCTCACCCCTTCGGCATTTTCTCCTTGTTCAGCTTGTTCATCCCTATCGAGTCTTTTCATAATTTCCTTTTTTTACACTATCGCCTTGTTTCTTCACCTTTCCCTCTTCTGCGCGTCATCTACAGTATGTAATCCACTGTATCCACTAACTTTTTGGGAAACAACCTTCATAAGCCCTCTGCTCCCAAAATGGAGCAGTCAACTACAACGGATTTTTTTCTTATCTGAAAAGTCATGCCAAATGTAAAATAATTTCTATCTAGCGGCCTCTGACCGCGTTCTCTCAGTTTCAGTAGCTTTGTTCTGTTACAGTCCCATATATATATATATATATATATATATATATATATATATATATATATATACATACACATAAGGGATGCCATCATCAAATCCACCTTTCCTGTATTACTGTCTCTCAACCTAGACCTCTCAATCTTATTTCATGCTCACGAAGCTTCCAACCTCTCCCTACACTCTTACTCACCTTCCGAAACATTCGCCTGTGCTCCTCCCTCCCCTCCCCTACCTCCTCCTCCCCTCTCCTCCCCTCCCAGGAGTTCGCCCCCCCTACAGCTTCCGCTTACCTCGCCGCTGCACGCCGGCGCCAGCGGCCCTAATGCGATGCGAGTCTCTAATTTACTTAACAATGCGAAAAGAGGCGACAGCGCACCGCGTGGCGCTCGTTGGAAGCTCCGGGCAACAATCGAATTACCGAAGGCGCTCGGCGCACCCCCCCCCACCCCGATGTTCGTTGAATAATAATACGCGCGTGGAGTGAAAGAACAAAAGAACATACGGCAGGAATGCATCATTTGCCCTTTCGTACAAGAGACATTCTTTTCTATCTCGGCATACGGGCTGGTAAAAATCAGACACAGAAATCTCTATATCGCGTCTACAGTCAATATTGATTTTAAGAGTTTAATCCCTTCAGACCTGGCGTACATCCCTATGTACGTGATATTTACAGCGTTCTTAAGCCGTTACTAAACGTCTGTACG
Source organism: Teleogryllus occipitalis (assembly GCA_011170035.1). Classification (NCBI taxonomy): domain Eukaryota; kingdom Metazoa; phylum Arthropoda; class Insecta; order Orthoptera; family Gryllidae; genus Teleogryllus; species Teleogryllus occipitalis. The sequence continues at coordinate 17,799 of BLKR01006693.1, read as the reverse complement.
AATTGTTAGAGATGAAACATTTTATTTTTGATCATTTATATATCCTTCATTATTTATCATTTATTTATTTATTTATTTATTAATTTATCGTATATTATTTGTTAATCTTTCAAGAGACCAGCCTTACAAGATAAATTTCTTTCCACAGTCCCAAAAAAATCAGGTCATACCAACTAGGTAGATATGGGCGAACATTCCACCTTTGAAAAACATTGTTTAAATTTTAAAAATAGCTTCATATTGGATCACAACTTCGAACGGTCAGTCCCTGATCTGCTTTCAGTAGGCCAGTTATGATGAGCCTATTGATGCGTCAATGCAATTGTTCATAGATAACATAGGCGATTCTTACCACCAACGCATATTCTCACATGTATCCTTTCTTTCCCATATATCTCACATGTATCCTCATAAGTTTCCTTCCTTCATCACCTCCTATATTATTTCAGTTAGTATACATACCTTTCGCGGCTATCACACGCAGTCAATCTTTATAAATGAGGTCTCTAAAAAAAGATAATTTCACGGAGACGTGATTAATATCACTTTGTCTTAAAAAATATGAAGAATTTGTTTATAAACGCATCTAAATACTCATGACGAATGCAACCCGCCTTACTCGGCTGGAATTTTGAATCTATATCGTGAAATAACTCCAAACAGAGCGTTTAGGTTTAACTCCTAACAGAGCGTTTAAAAACTAAAATTTTGAGGGCAAAGGCCTCAAAGAAGCGTTCTTGACACCGACATTTTGTTGGTTCGACGCTTCTCAATTCTAACCCATCTGTTCAGTCAGTAAAATCTGCTACTAGGTAAAATTAAACTAATTACTTGATATTCTACGCGACTGACTTACACGGGTGTACCTCTCTGCTCAGTAATAACTTTAAATAAGAATAGTTTATGTGCGAGGGTGTATTGTACTGTTATCAAGGAGACACATAGAACACGTGACGGAGGGTAACAGGGTCTTGAAGAAAACGATACATTCAGGCTGGAAGTGCAAAAATAGAAAAGAAGGAGGAGTATAACATGCGAGAGTTCTCGCACGGATACGCTAGTTACCCTACATTTTTCCTGCATGTTCCTCATAAGATCCCCTATGGAGTTAACCGCACATTTTACTGCATATTCCGTCACAACTGTCCACCAATGATTCACCCTAATCGTAAAGAATCGTCGTTTTGAAAACTTTGAAAAATGAAAAGTATCATTATTTGAAAAGATTTTTGCAATATGTTCAACTGCTGAAGTAACTGCCAACATATTTCCAACATATTCTACCCGACTTTTTCTTTCCAAAACAAATATTTTCCCGTATTCATTTCTAATTTTGCGATTTCATGTATTATAAAATCCGTGGCCTCCAATTCCCGCAAGAATTCACCCTCACATACCTATTACACCGCAACAATTAAAACAATCCCACACCAGTGCCCGACAGCATGCTAATCGGAGCTCCAACCCTCTATTGGAGCACGTGACCGTGAATAGCATCCGTTTAATTACAACCAATCAGCGGCCGCAGAAATTTTAATATCACCATGGCATACTTCCCGCGGACGCGGCAGCAGCGGCGGCGGCGGCGGCGGCGGCGGCGGCGGTGGTGGTAGCGGCGGCGGCGGCGGCGGTGGTGGTGGTGGCGGCAGCGGCGGCGGCGGTGGTGGCGGCGGTGGTGGTGGCGGCAGCGGCGGCGGCGCGACGGCGGCGGCGGTGGTGGTGGTGGCGGCAGGGGTGGTGGCGGTGGTGGCGGTGGCTGGCGGCGGCGGCGGCGGTGGTGGTGGCGGCGGCGGCGGTAGTGGTGGCGGCGGTGGTGGTGGTGGCGGTGGCGGCGGCGGTGGTAATAGTGGCGGCGGCGGCGGCGGTGGCGGTGACGGCGGTGGCGTGGCGGTGGCGGTGGCGGTGGCGGTGGCGGTGGCGGTGGCGGTGGCGACAGTGGCGGTGGCGGTGGCGGTGGCGGTGGCGGTGGCGGTGGCGGCGGTGGCGGTGGCGGTGGCGGTGGCGGTGGCGGTGGCGGTGGCGGTGGCGGTGGCGGTGGCGGTGGCGGTGGCGGCGGCGGTGGCGGCGGTGGCGGCGGCGGCGGCGGCGGCGGCGGTGGCGGCGGCGGTGGCGGAGGCCAACCGACCGTCCAGACAGCACGATCGGGTGATGGTGCTGTCCGCACGTGGGAGCGCGTGCACGTGCGGGGGCTCCGGGGAGGGGGTGTTGTGACGCAGGCCAATTGATGCGGGCGGCGGCGCCCGGCAGGTGGTGAGGCGACCGCAGGCTGCGGCGTCAGGGTTCGTTTCCGAGGATGAACGGCGCGCGGTGCACGCACCATTACGGCGGCGTCTGGCCGCGAATGGGTTGATTCGGTTGCATACCAATAATGGAGAGCAATCGCTTAAGGATAGCCATTGATTTTTCATGTTCTAAAATTAATTTAATTCACAATTTAACGACACTTTTAACTTAGCATTATTATTATTATTATTATTATTATTATTATTATTATTATTATTATTATTGCTATTATTAATACTGCTTATTGTTTTTATTATTCCATTATTCAGACTCAATAATAAATTCTTAACATAACATGTACAACATCTCGGACATTATTAGAAATTAATACAGACATTACACGAGACAAAAAATTACTATCTTAATTCGTAGAGTTCAATATTTTCCTAATATATAGAATTTTCTAATTTATAATCTTGAAATCTTGAATGTTACATTTCTGAAATCATGTGTCCAGAATAGTAGTTAAATATATTTAAGGAATTCGATGATTCAATCAAGTGAGCTATTTAGTATTTAAACTACTATAGCTTTAAGTCCCCTAAGGAGAGTGCACGATACATAGAAAAAAAAACTATGAAAACTACTGATCAGAGCAGCCAAGCGCTAGAAATCTCCTACATACAATGGAGAATCCGGTTCAGCTCTGTAGTGTCGAAAATTCGCCATCGTTGGGACTGGAACCCCATAACTTTCCGTGCAATGGCGCTGCAGAAGCAACGGAAGACATAGGTCGTAATAACTCATTCGATGATTTTATTTTTTCATATGAATTACTGTCGCTTTATTTACGAGCCATTGGTCGGAAGAGCTTTCGTTGAACGTAAGTATTAGAGGACTAAGCAGTGCAATGAACATATAAGGTACATGCGTGAGCGAACTGGTGGATGCGTGGATAATGACGACAGACGTCCCAAATTTTATTTCCTGTCATAAAATACGCAGACCCTTTACGAAGGCAAGAACGTAAATGCGGTGTAACAAACTGGCAATGTAGAACTGATGTTATGAAACTACTGATTTGACAAAATGACGTCAGAATATATTAAAAATGAGTACGATATAAACAAATTTGTGAGCGATATCTGCACGGTAAGGTAATGAATAATATTGTACATTCTGCAAAATAATTTATTTGATGTAGTGGAGTTACATGTCAATTGAGTAATGTACAACAACGAGCGGAGAAGATTGCGGAGACAACATAACAGACAAAACTCGCGTGGAACTGCATAATCAAGCAGAATGGAAGAAAACCGACGATAATTAATGCAAAAAAAATTATCTATGCTGGCAAATGTGGCCATGGAAATACAACAGTGTTTATTTGATAACAGTGGTGGTAGGATTTTGTATCAGTGTATCGACAGAATGGTGACCTTCAAGTGATCGAACGAGTTCTAGATTGAGTGGACGATCGAGTTGATTGGTCGATAGAGTGACCATGGAAATACAAAGGTGTTTATTTAAAATCAGTGGGGGGAGGATGTGGTTTCAGAGTGACGAAAGACCGTCGACATTCAAGTGATCGAGCCAGTTTGCTATTGAGTGGTTGATCGAGTCGATTGGTCGATCGAGTGGCCATGGAAATACAACTACAGTGTATGACCATGGAAATACAACAATGTTTATTTGATTACAGTGGTAGTAGAACTTTATATCAGAGTGACGAGAAACCGGCGACATTCAAGTGAGTGGTTGATCGACTCGATTGGTCGATCGAGTAGCCGTGGAAATACAACAATGTACGGCCATGGAAATACCAGAGTGTTTATTTGATAACAGTGGTGGTAGGATTTTGTATCAGTGTATCGACAGAATGGTGACCTTCAAGTGATCGAACGAGTTCTAGATTGAGTGGACGATCGAGTTGATTGGTCGATAGAGTGACCATGGAAATACAAAGGTGTTTATTAAAAATCAGTGGGGGGAGGATGTGGTTTCAGAGTGACGAAAGACCGTCGACATTCAAGTGATCGAGCCAGTTTGCTATTGAGTGGTTGATCGAGTCGATTGGTCGATCGAGTGGCCATGGAAATACAACTACAGTGTATGACCATGGAAATACAACAATGTTTATTTGATTACAGTGGTAGTAGAACTTTATATCAGAGTGACGAGAAACCGGCGACATTCAAGTGAGTGGTTAATCGAGTCGATTGGTCGTTCGAGTAGTGGAAATACAACAGTGTACGGCCATGGAAATACCAGAGTGTTTATTTGATAACACTGGTGGCAGGATGTATGAGAGCGACAAGAGACCGTCGACATTCAAGCGATCAGGCGAGTTTTCGATTGAGTGGTTGATCGAGTCGATTTGTCGATCGAGTGGCCATGGAAATACAACAGTGTACGGCCATGGAAATACCAGAGTGTTTATTTGATAACACTGGTGGCAGGATGTATGAGAGCGACGAGAGTCCGTCGACATTCAAGCGATCGGGGGCGAGTTTTCGACTGCTGCTCCCGCACCCGCCGGTGGCGCGTTCAGGGACTGAACAGGTAGTCGGCGCGGCGCAGCGCGACGCCGAGCGGAGCGAAGCGAGCAGCGTCGGCGGGGCCTTTGATCGTGCCACGCCGCATTAGCCGCGCGTGCTGTTATCGCGGGGAGCGGTGCGAGGGGCGGCTTTGCGGCGGACCCCGCCCCGCCCCCTTTCCCCGTGCATCCCGTTGCTCCCCGCAGCCACAACTCGAGCCGCTTCCCCGCCCCCGTGAACTCTGCCTCACCGCAGCAGCTACCGCTCGCGCCAGCCGCCGCAGCCCAGCGCTCGCCTCGTTTCTCCGCACCGCTCCTGGGTGCTCGCCTCGCTTGCAGCCATCCGTCTCGCTTCCCCTTGCTTCTACATGCTCCGTCCTGTTTCTGCCTGATCCGCCCCGCTTTTGCCCGGCACTGTGCAGTTTATGTCCGTTCCTCGTTCCTTCTACCCGCCCCGTTCCACTCCGCTGTTACTCGCTGTGTCACACTTCGTTCAACGCAACTTCTACCCACTTTAGGCCACTTCTTTCCGCTCCGCACAGCTTCACTCACTCACTCCCGCTTCTGGAGTGGCAGACCTGTTTCTACTCAATATGTTCCTTTTTCCCGCCCCGCTCCACCCACTCCAACCCCCTCTACCCACTCCATCCCCATCTACCCACTACATCCCGCTCTACCCACTACATCCCGCTCTACCCACTCCATCCCGCTCTACCCACTCCATCCCCCTCTACCCACTCCATCCCCCTCTACTCACTCCATCCCCCTCTACCCACTCCATCCCCCTCTACCCACTACATCCCCCTCTACCCACTCCATCCCCCTCTACCCACTCCATCCCCCTCTACCCACTCCATCCCCCTCTACCCACTCCATCTCCCTCTACCCACATTGCTTCTACTCGCTTCTACCCGCTCGTCCAACTCTACTTCTTCGACTAGTTTCTGTTCGCTCTGCACCGCTTCTTCCGGCTCCAGCCCCACCCACTTCGCCTCGCTTCTGTCCGCTCCGCCCAATAGCTTGTTGGGCCCTTCCTATCCCGCCACGCCACGCTATGCCACGCCATGCGAGTCTCACCGCCCCCACCATCGCCACCCGCCGCGCCTCACTAAAGTCGAACTGCGACGCATTTCCCCACAGGGCAGGGACTGTGCACCTCGTTAGAATCACGTGGAGCGAAGGAGAACCAAGAGGGCGGCATTTTGATCGCGATCCACACTCGAAAGGACACGATACATTTCAAATATTTCGTTGCAAGTTCTAATTGAAGTAGGGTTGTAAGGGGGAAACGCAAAAGCTTGTACACGTGAATTCTGTTAGATTTAAACAATAATACTATTCTGTAGTAGTGCAAGTCATTCTGGGTGACTAAATAGAGTGCCGTCCTAGATGGAAGAGAAAATTTCGAATGCAGAATGGTAGCAAGTCCACCCACAACACACGAATACCCAACCCTGACAAAATACTAATAAAATCGGATTCATTTCACGTTGTAAAGCAATGCACTTTTATTGATTGGTATTGTCCTCGAATATTTTGCATGAAATGCCATGATACCGTGCACGCATTGAAGTGAAATTAAATTGGATGGCTACAAAGGGGACGTTCATAAATTACGAGAGGCGATTTTCGTAATTTTTCTACTCCCCTTCCCTTGGTGAGATTCCGTGAAATTAGACTCGACCCCCTCCCCCTTCTAATCTCACGTGAGATTTTTCAAAACGTGTATTTTAGTGTAAATGCGTTAATTTGTGGTTGATTGTATTGGATTTATTTAAAAAACATAATTTCCTTAATTATATTTAACACTAGATCTCACAAGTATTTAAAAAATAGTGGCTGAATTATAATGAATATTATTGCAGTTCTAAAAATAGTGCAATAATTCATTGTAATTCAGTTCACGGGGACTCATACGCGGTCTCAAGAGTGATTACTGGAACCAACATGTCCATATGATTTTCCGTAAACTCATCTGCTCCTTCAACTTCACTATCATTCAACCACTCTAAACCGCTGTCGCTTGCACACAGTACTTCCACGTGTTACGATCCGTGAGGGTCGCACTTTGCGTGCTGGTGCAGCTGGTACACTGCGGACCGCACGTCGGTTGGTTGGTTGGTTGGTTTGTTTGGTTGTTGTTTTTTTTGTGTTTCCGGGCGCGTCAACGGCATTGGCCATTAGTCCCGTAAGTGTAGTGCATATTTGTTCTCGGGAGATGGCGGTGACCTTACCCTGCTGGATGGCGAGATCCGGCGCCGACCTACCGTCGGCTGCTGGGGTTTCCCCCAAACCAGACTCTCCCACCAGCGGGGCACCGCCCCAGCCGGGACAAACTCTAAGCTCCCGACCGGTCTCCCGGGATATGTGGTAGTGTAGTGCATGTTAGTGTAAGTGTGTGTGTAAGGGGAGAGAAGACAAGGAAGAGGAAGGAAAGATCGCGCGCGGTCCGTGGCCAGTTTGTTAGGGTACTGCTCCGGCATTCGCCTGGTGTTGATAGGAGAAACCACGGAAAGCTACCGATCAGAGCAGCCGGCGGCTAGAACTCTTCTCCAGAAAGCGACCGAATTCGACCTAGTTGAAAAGCTAGTGTCGAAAATCCTGCCGCTAGGACCTCCCGGTCAGAGGCGCTGCAGTGACATCAGTTGATGCACTGAGCCACCGCTCCCGGTCCGCACGTCGGTGCTCTGCAGCTCGTCTGATGGATGAAACGTAGATACCGCGTGCTCTGCAGCATCCCTTTTTTCGATCACCACGTGCACTTAGGCAATAGGACATGCTGATGGAGGCATGTGAAGGTTGAAGCCTATTCAAAGCAGCACATGATTTTCCGTCGTGCTTTTCCGGGTCGGGGACCGTCGGATGCTCATCGACCTGAGTGATAGGGAACGGCAGAAAACGGTCGTAAAGAATCACATGCCGAGCACCCTTTTTAGCGAAAAAACGTGATATTTGCTGAGATCCCCCCCTCTACCACACGTACAATAAAGTGAGATTCGTTTGATCCCCTCCCCCTCCTAATTTATGGATGGCCTCAAAATTACAAATGTAGATCATGTACACGAATAATTTCATACGACCTAATCTCAGATTACGAACGAAAAGTCCAAATTTTTGCAAGATCAATTTACTTTGTTTCCCTTCAAATAATGTTTGCTCACAATCAATAATTATTAAAGTTTTCGTCATTTATTCTAAAAAAGAACGTTGAGGATAATTTTATTACACTTAAAAAGTATTATCCAACATCTGTTTTCCATTTTTGGGTAATTCATAAACTACTTTTTTTTATTTTTGCATTCTGCTTATGAGATTATATAGAATGAAAATTATAAGTAAACGACGGTCAATTAAAATTACTGGCAAAAGTTTAAGTTTGATCATTTGAAAATATTAATTTTTAATAAAAACTAAAAACAAACTTTACGAGCAAAATAAATGCATTGTCACTAAAAGGAACCCGTCAGCACATTAATAAAGGGGTAAATATTACTTGTTTGAATTATGTTACAATTCTGCGTTTCACCTATGCACATGCTGTACAATGTGCTTAAAGAAACTTGATAATCGTATATTTTATACGAGTTGTGTTATTTCACATTTCCTTAAATAATATTCAAATATTGATCTTCTGTCATTAATAATTTCACATATTGAAACTGAATTTATTTCAACAATTTGCATTTACCAAATGCAAAATAAACTTAATGTTAGTTTTCAAAATTAGATGTTAGCAAATGACGTATAATGTTTTTACATTTCTCATATGCTCACATGCTGCCATAACGGTAATGGGGAGAAAGAAAGTAAATTTTCAGAACTAAACAGATTTTTTCGTACATTACGGTAAAAGCTAGAACGAAAAAGGAGGATCGTTAAATGAGTTTTCATTTCGCTTGTGCCATTTCCGAATGTTTTCTCATTTTATAAAATTAATGTACGTCTATTTTCATCTTCCAACTACTCGTGTAATTGCTTTACCTCCGCAACGAAAATAATGAAAACTGACATTGCAAGCTACAATGATGGAACGGTATATTACGCACAAATGTTTTTCATGTGTGAGAGGGCGAGATTGGTCTTTCTTTCTTTTTTAATTTCACAAAATGGAGTTGGGTACACTAAAATTATTTTTGGTCATTAACATACACAAAGATTTTCCTTCCCTCAGAGTACAAAGAGATAAGTAATTATTCGTGAAATAATTCGTGCATAGTTTAAACAGAAAGCTCAGACAAGAAAAGTGTGTTCAAAAATATGAAAATAAAGTTTTAGCTGATTACAGTTTTTGTCACGAGAAAGAAACTATATAATTAACTTTAACTATGCAGGAATATCGGAAATACAAGCAATAAACTTTTGAACATGAAAACACATGACCAAACAGTTCTTTACAGTAATTTGTACAATATATTGATGACATTTATTAAACTGAAATTCATACAACAGAAAACAATATAAATGAATTTATTTTTACTTTTGTCATTTCACTTGTATTCTCTCGTCTTCCGTTTAGCTTTTCTATATACAGCAGCTCCAGTTCTACATGCTGGCTATTATTTCTATTCCTTCTGATGTAATGGATAAAAAGGCAAATTAACAAAGCAAAATTACCAATGTTAACATTTAAAATATTGGAATGTTTTTGCGGTTTTGTTATAGAGAGGAAGTGAATTTGTTGAAAAGCTGATTTACTCGTAATAATTACCTTAAAAAAGTTTTTACTACTAGTACAATTAAAACGGTCGTAACAACTCGTATCTCTAGTGAAAGTAAAACGAATATTTCGTTTCATCCAGTGGGGCAGGTATACCCACCTCTCCCAGGATAAAAAATCACTACACTAACGGGACTAATAACCATAGTAGTTGGCAATCAATACTGTTCCGAAATGCGGAAAGGAAAAACTGATGTGTATTGTGGGTTGCCTACACACACACACACACACACACACACACACACACGCACACGCACAAACGTCTCGTGGATTTTCTAATATCCTCTCTCGCCTTTCAGAAGCACTCTTAAGGGAACGTAAAAGCGTATCGTTAAATCATAGTAAGTAAAACTCCAAGGCTTCGGACCCCCAACATTGAGAGACATTTTGAATGATTTTTATCAGCAATTACGTCTGCCGGCATCATGCAAGATGTTATGTGAATACGAAATGTTTACTAAGAACCGCTCTAAGTTATGTTGACACTATGTAGTTATAGTTTTCTCTTTAGGTTGCTGTATGTCAAATAACCATCCAAGTCCGTTATTTGAGATATCGGCCAGTGTCGTTCAATACATTTCTTATTTCCACCTTCTTAAAAAAATAATTAAAATGAGAAATATCTTTTCTTGCATATACATGCGATCTTTAGAGACGACTCTTTTGCTACGATTGTACTCCCCGAACGGTGTAATATTTCAATACACATGCACATAATTACGAATACATAGTACACAGTACATCGTCACGATGGTTAAAAAATCCCTAGTAGTAACAATAATTCCAAGCTCCACTATTTTTAACATACGTGTGAAGCATAACATTGATATGTAAGTAATCGAGGAAAGACGTCAGATGCCGTACCTGATGAACACACTTATGAACAAACAGACAAAAAGAAATAACAGCTTGGTACATCTACCTTATTATATTAATGACGTAATTAATTTAAGCGTGAACACACGACAAAACATTTCGATACAACAATGTGTTCCTTTCATGAATACAGCCCTCTCGATGAAACTACTTTTTCCAGCACACGCCAGACCAACACACGGGAGAACACAGAAGACCCGAGAAGTCTGATGTCGGCACAGTAAAGTCTTGTCGCCGGGATATCCGCCCCCCTCCACTCCACCCCCATCGACCCACATTTCTCCGCCCTTTGGGAGCGCCTCTCTCATTTCATTCCACCACCATTCATCTTCCAGGGGCGGTTAATTCCGTTGACAGTTTTCGCCTTCCTCGGATCCCTTCACAGCATTTTTTTTCCCTCTCCTCCCGGCGCCCGCTATTTGTTCGCCGTCGCCCCGCTTCATTACACAGACACGCCCCCTAACCCCCCCACCCCCGAAACAAGTTTTGAGGGGAAGAAGGAAGAGCGACGGAGCGCCGACGCTGTTGAGACTGTTGGAACTCTGTTGAGACGGGAAGAAGCGAACGCGAGCGAGCGCTTCAGCGTTCAACGACGAAAACAACTTAATCAACTCCCTCCGCCGCCGCCGACGCCAGACACAAGGCTACACACGTCGCCGTTGGTGAAGTTCCGCGAATCTGGAGGTGGAGGCACGGGGGAAGCCGTACTTTCCGATGCAACGCTGCCTCTACGGGTCGCCCCGGTGCTTGGGGACTTCCGTTGCTGGTAATCGCTATGCTGGCGACGTCCCCGGCAGGTGCTCGGAGCTTTTAGAGCTCAGCTAGTCTATTTGATGAAGTTCGCCTTTCGTGAGCGTACTGGTGGCTGCTGCTCAAGAGATGGAAAGGGTTTGGTGTTAAAGTAATCGTTATAATGATGTTAAAAGCAAGTTGAATATGGATAAGAAATTTTACGTTATTCAGGATATTGTGGGAGTTCTCACCATAGTTCCAGATATTAAGTAATTTGGTTAAAACTGAACTAGCAGAACGAAAATTACGGCGTCTTAATAATCAGGAGAAATTATTGTTTATCTTCAGCTCATCAGGAATTCGTACATCAAGGGCCTGTGGGATATTTGGATAATATGTTTTCTCAATTGTCTGCACCTCACTTGCAAGTAAATTTCTCGTTCAGGTTCAGTGCAAAAAATTAAAACATACTGTAATATCAACCTGTGATTTACCAGTATCCAGCCCCGTGCAGTAATTTTAGCCATCTCCTTTGAACAGTACTAATAGGCCTTTATCCGGAGTGTGCAAGGTTACAGTTCAAAAGAATCTTAAACCCTAATTTCACGACCAAAAATTCAAGCCGCTTTAGTCGCGCTCGGTGAGTTTAATAAAAAAATTAAATGATTAAAACTAGTTTAGTAGAACAATGAAGTTATTAAAATATTGGATCAACTTGAAAATGTTCGCGGGGATGTGACCCCCACTCCCTAAGTCACAGACACAGGTCCCCCCCAGCTATCACCCACGACGTATAGTCCCATTTAAACACAGCGGCACTTCCTCACCAGGGGGATTGTGTCATCCAATCGGGAGACGATTCATTACGACTTAAATTTTTAGAATTATAACTCCTGATTGGTTGACAATGTCCCCCTCTCCATGGAGGAATAACATGGGTGAGTTCCTCGGGCGCACCGATTTTTGCTCGTTCTGCGCATCACCAGTTTACGTCACGAACCACGTGACCACAGCATGGGCACTTCGTTTGAAAAGCCGGTCCAGACGCTGGCCACCATGTTGCATGGAGAGCGAGTAGTGATGAGAAACATTTTTAAAGTGGTACAAAATGGCAATTTTCAACGGTAACCAACCAAAAATAACGCTATGCAGATGTTCAAGGTCGGCCCGGTGGCCGAGAATGCTAAGGCAGTAGTGTGGTAGTGATCTCGCACCGGAGGGTCGCGGTTTCGAGTCCCGCCTCGGGCATGGTTGTATTTGTGTTCGTCCTTTCACCCCCTGTCATCACCATATCGTTTCATCTTCATTGTTACCATACCGTTAACACCAACAGTGGTCGCTAATGACCTAGATGTTGATGCGACCTTAAATAACCAATTTAAAAAAAGGTGTTCAAGATGCAATGTTTAAAAGAAATGCTCCATAAATGTTTCAATGATGTATAACGATGTGATAATTTTGGGACACAGACACAGCGAGAGGCTGCATTTAAAATTCACGCTGATATTGTGCCGAAAACTGGTGTCTGAAGCTCATTGGCTGAAGTCGGACACCATGCGCCAAAGCCCGCCTCCCCCTGTCCCTCTCCTTCCAGGACGTAACCTTGAAGTGCCACCACATTTAAGTCGGAGTATAGTTAGTTGACCGCGGCCCCGTTGAACCAGGGGCGACGGCTGAGGTTGCAAGTCGGTCACAATTGAACGGCGCTGATAAACGATCTCATCAGCCGTTTGCCACTCGCCGGGCGAAAGGATGCTTAACAAGAGCCGGCGGGGAGTTGGCACGTGGCTTTGCGTAAACGTTGCGCGAACAGGTGGGTCCGAGCAAGACCGCTGGGGCTGTGGGAAGCGAAACGAGTTTCCGTCACGCCTGTAATGTTTTTGGCGCCCCGCCGCGTCGGAGCGCGAAAGAAGGTGGATGTTGAAGGAAGAATATGTCGATGGATATGAGTCACAGAGTTACTCCTAAAAAACACTGACCGCAAACCCACCATTACCAACACACACGCACAAAACGAAGTGAACGTCAACACTTCATTACATTCCCAGAGAACTTTGACATCACAATGTTCAATAAGTCTTTTGTTTTGATTGTTCGTTTTACAGATGCTCAATTATTTCTATTGGTGTCAAATTTAATTGAATCTTCAGCATACCATATTTCATAACTTGTCGAAGGAAATACGATTTATATTCATTTTAAATTAGAATAATATAATTGCAGAAAACAAGAATACACATAAAGGTCTCTAGTTCTACGAGTATCATTTTCATAGTACATAATCCTTGCATTTAAGCACACACAGACACACACAAGCTCCTAACTAAAATGTCACGCCAGTATCTCACGTACGATAAAACACAGCATGCCACATGCACATTCACGAGAAGTAATGACCGGTCCCAGTTTGTGCCGCCTCTGAGAATTTTCTTTCGAGGCAAACTCGACAAATGAACATGCGACCTGACATTCAAAACAATTTTGACAGATATGTATTTCCGAAACATATCCCAAACCACGGTAGCGATATATCTGACCTCGAGATATGAAAGCAGTTGGCAACATTTATTAGTTTTTAGATTTTGAATGTAAAATTGGTTCGTTAAATTCTGAAAAATAAATTAATAAAAATATTTCTAAAAAATGGGATTTTCTTTTTTATATCGAAATATGCTTTCATCCCGTATTGTCTGACTTCAGTAAGACGCCTTTCGTTTTCTGAGAAGTGCAGAACGCACACACATCCTTCCCACCCTTACATTTGTTACGGTGTTGCAGAGCAATTTTCGTTTACCTACATTCATAACATTTATAACTACGAGTCTCCATAAACACATTGGAAACCAGTATTTACTTACTAGTTATTAGGAAGTACAATGGCTCGTACGATAAATTTTGTACTGCAAATACAAAAACATGTCAAAGCAATAGATTCTAGAGGAGCAAAGACTAACAAAATTCTGGCAAAAACTGCATCTTTCGATATTTGATTTGATCAGAATTGAAAAGACCTTAACACTTCCGCCGTGCTTCACCGCGGGGGGGGGGGGGATCAAAAGGCAAGTTTTCACGTGGCAAGTCACGCCCCACAGTGGGTTCCCGTTGCTTTAAATGAACGGTGGGAAGTGCGCCCAGTTGAGCTTCGCTCGAAACCCCTTTCGTGAACGCGCTCCGTGAGTGCGGCGACTCGGGCAGCAGGCCGCGGAAAAGGCAACGGCGGAGGCGGAGGCGGAGGTTGCGTAAGCGGCGAAGATCCGCTAAGCGTCCACGCCGACGCCGATGAGGCGCCCCGATGGCCGTGACTCCGCCGCCACCGCCGCCACCGCCGCCACCGCCGCCACCGCCACCGCCGCCGCCGCCGCCACCGCCACCGCCGCCGCCGCCACCGCCACCGCCACCGCCACCGCCAACGCCACCGCCAACGCCGCCGTCGTCGCTGCCACCGCCAGCCCCGCCGCCGCCGCTGCCACCTGCGTTGCCACCATCACAACCAACATACCGGGAGAGGTAACTCAGTGCATCAACTGATGTGTATCCTCTCAACACCAGACGAATGCCGGAGCAGTACCCTAACAAACTGGCCACGGACCGCGCGCGATATTTCCTACCTCTTCCTTGTCCTATCCTCGCCCCTTACACAGACACACTCACACTAACATGCACTACACTACCACATATTCCGGGAGACCGATCGGGAGCATAGAGCTAGTCCCGGATGGAGCGGTGTCCCGCCAGTGGGAGATATCTGGTTTGGAAAAACCTGACAGTATGTCGGCACCGGATCTCGCCATCCAGGGGGAGAAGATCGCAGCCACCTCACGATGAGAAAAGCATGCGCTACACTTACGGAACTAATGACCGGTAATTGACCCGCCCAGAATCACAATCAATCGATCATCAACAACCGACATTACCTTCACTGTTACCACCATAGCCGCTATTGCCACCACAACCCCCACCATTGGCGACAAAACCACCGTCACCAATACTACCCCTAGAGCCGTCACCGTTGCCTCCACCAGTACCACCACAATCACCACATAACCGCGCAACCTTCACACAAACACGGCAACCAGTCCAGACGCCACAACCAGTACAGACGCCACAACCAGTATAGACGCCACAACCAGTACAGTCGCCACAACCAGTACAGACGCCTCAACTAGTACAGACGCCACAACCAGTACAGACGCCACAACCACTACAGACGCCACAACCAGTAGACGCCACAACCAGTACAGACTCCATCACAGCTACCGCCTCCGTCGCCGCTGCCGCCGAGGTCGTCAGCTGGGTCGCGGGGTGTCTGCGCGAATGTTACGCCTCCTCGTCTGCGACGATGTGATGGGCGGGCCGTGACTAACCCTTGACAAGTTAATTGATCGTTCGACCCTCATCGATTTATTTAGCTCGTTATGAGCGTCCAGGAATTCCGGCAGGGATTTAATACGGTGGAATACATCGAAAAAGAAAAACATTGAAAATGTCTCTGTATTTAAAAAAAACAACGAAAATTCGACACTTTGTTTATTTTTTTACATACTTCCCTCAAGGAGTATCCTTTGAGAGAAATAAACGTATTAATAAAATCACGAATATGCATCCTCTCTTTTGTTTAATTCCACATTTTAGAATCATTATTACGTGTTACACTCTCATCATTATTAAGAGAACTACGGTAATATTCTATTAATGGACTTGTCTACAGTTAATTTCATCTGACGAAAAAAAATGTATGAACTGAATCCAATTTACGATAAGCATTTTAGCTTTCAAACAGCAAAATAACAATATCAAATGATGTGTACGTACACATTTTACCAGAAATAATTTGTTAGCTTCACATGCTGAGTAGAAAGGTAAAGTGGATATAATGCTTGCATTTCAACAAATTATTACAGCGAAACACTCATTTAAAACAAAAGCATCTATAAACAGAAATACAAACGCTATAAATTATCAGATAGAAACACAGACATTACATTTAACGTGTCAAGAACACTGGAACATGAAATTTCAAGCTACCTGTCTCTTCATAACAATATCTCTTGTTCAAAGTCAGATTTCACAGCCGGTAAAGCATAGTCAATGAATCTAATTTCAATTTTGAACAAAAAAATCCAGATTAGCTTCTTACCACTGCAACAAATGCATTACATTCTTGAAAATTAATATCCGACTGTATTTCTTGACCCATCTCACCAAGGCTTGCTCTTTTCGACTTCCTCTCACTAGGTATCTTCCGTTTACTTTGTTCTCACATTCACCGGAACAACCGATTCCACCCGAACAAATTTGATTTAAATTTCACTTGAGTCGCTTCCATCAACGCCGAATTGAGCCAATTAGCGCCTGCTTCTCTAACTTGGCCCAACTCATTACGATTCCTGAGGGACGCTGCTCTTCCATGATCGTTATCTTGGCCGAAGCCCTTCCCCGCCCGACCTTTCTCGGCGAGCACCGCCACCGCCGGGCAATCAGCAACACCAAGCCAAAATTAACGCTTCAGCACCCAATGGGATGGGCGCGCGAGAGCTCAAATTCAAGAGAAGAAGGCTCATTGCAGATTGATTTAATTTGGTGTTTGTTACATCGTTCAAAACAAGTCTGAAAAAACTTGTTTTTGTATTAACATGACCGTTGCATGATTTAGATAAGCAAATTAACGGATGCAACACGGTTCGGTGTTAGTTTCAAAAAGGTATTAAAATTTGAATATACAAGTTATAACAAGAAGAAGAAGAAGAAGAAGAAGAAGAAAAGGAAGCAGAAGAACATTTAATTAAAACAATATACTGCTTTTCTTCCACTTCTTTCTCTCCCTGCAAATATAGTATTGTGGTATCGTCCTCGTACTGATACCTCCTCTAGGTCATTGAAAGTTAGCCCATACGGGGATGTGAATACAGATATTCTTTCGCCCTTAACGAATAGGAGCGGATATAGAGTGGGGAAGGAAAAATCGCTCGCAGTCCCTGTCCATGAATTGTTCTAAGAAACCATGGAAACGACCAATCAGAACAGCCGGTTCCTACAATGTTCATTAAGGAAATAGCATCGTCCGAGCCAGCTACTTTGTTTAGAATATTACCACCGTAGAGACGTATGAATTGCTTGGTCAGCAAAGCTTTTCGGGAACTCACAACATACAACTACACTAAATCTCATCAGATTAGTAGATAGAATCAACGTATACAAGGAATAAATCAGAGTACTTTATTTTCCAATAATTCCAGAATCGGGATAAGCACCCCTAATATTTTGAGAAATTATTTTTCGCCACCCAATTTTTTGCTCTCGAAGTAATTAGAATCACTAAATCTAAATGGCTAAACATGTACCTGTTTTCCCTAGTTCATTTTCTTTTCTTTTAATTCCTTTCTTCCCTTTTTGGATGTCAACCACCAAAAAGAACAGCGCCTTCTCTTTAATATCACGTATCTCTCTTTTATCTAACGTATGAAATCTGAGCGCCAACAACATCCCGCAGCGGGCGCTGGGTACGTACAAACGATGGAGAGAAATGGAGCACCACGAACATACGCATCTGGCTTACTGAACTGCATTCCGAGGGCTGCCACCAGCAACCGTCGCGGCAGATTGTTTCAGTAGCGGAAAAACAATTTCCACAATCCGGTTCTCAGGACGCGAGCGGCGCCGGGTCTGTGGCAGGGCGGGACGAAGGGGGTGAGAGTGGGGGTGGTTGCAGCACGAG
>BLKR01006692.1:0-52033 GCA_011170035.1 Teleogryllus occipitalis | reverse complement strand
CAAGTCTTTCCCTCCAAGTCTTTCCCTCCAAGTCTATCCCCGTACGTCTTATCTCGTACGTCTTATCTCGTACGTCTTATCTCGTACGTCTTATCTCGTACGTCTTATCTCGTACGTCTTTTTCTACGTAGATACTGCAGTTTAATCAACGCCACCTATATAAACCTATTTAGGTGGTGTTTTGTTAATTCACGGCATACTCACCAAGATCGCAGTGACAAAACACGAAAAAATACATTTTGGGAATTGTTAGTATCTTATGGCCGGATCCGAAAACAAATTATCAGTTCCCCATCAATAGACGCGTCGAATAACACTTCATAACTCTCGATTAGTGCACTCGAAGTGGTCTAACCGTGAATGACGGAACCGCACATCCACACACTCCAAGAGTTACTGAAATACTACATAGGGATTTACAGCATGATTTACCCATTTTCGTTACCAGGGCCCAGCAATAAAAGTAATTCTGTTGAAAATTCACTGTTTTCCGGCCCACGAATTC
This sequence comes from Teleogryllus occipitalis, assembly GCA_011170035.1. Classification (NCBI taxonomy): domain Eukaryota; kingdom Metazoa; phylum Arthropoda; class Insecta; order Orthoptera; family Gryllidae; genus Teleogryllus; species Teleogryllus occipitalis. Next base: position 51,528 of record BLKR01006692.1, on the reverse strand, counting down.
TTATTAAGTAAGGGTAAGAAATTGAAAAGTTAACATGTTATTTAAGATTTTATTTATAAGAATTTATTACTAATAATGTAGTTGTAGAAAGGGTCCATCCGTCTGTCCGTTCGTCTGTCCGTCTGTCCTTCATTCATTCATTCATTCCGTCCGTCCGTCCGTCCGCCCATCGGTCCGTCCGTCCGTCGGTCCGTCGGTCCGTCGGTCGGTCCGTCCGTCCGTCGGTCCGTCGGTCCGTCGGTCGGTCCGTCCGTCCGTCGGTCCGTCGGTCGGTCCGTCCGTCCGTCGGTCCGTCGGTCGGTCCGTCCGTCCGTCGGTTCGTCGGTCGGTCCGTCCGTCCGTCCGTCCGTCGGTCGGTCCGTCCGTCATCCGTTGATCCGTCCGTCCGTCAGTCGGTCCCGTCCATCCGTCGGTCCGGTCCCGTCCGTCCATCGGTCGGTCCACTCCGTCCGTCGGTCTGGCGTCCGTCGGTCCGTCCGTCCGTCCGTCGGTCCGTCCGTCCGTCGGTCCGTCCGTCGGTCCGTCCGTCCGTCAGGCTCGGTCCGTCCACGTCCGTCGGTCCGTCCGTCGGTCCGTCCGTCCGTCCGTCGGTCCGTCCGTCCGTCGGTCCGTCCGCCCGTCGGTCCGTCCATCCGTCCGTCCGTTCGTCGGTCGATCCGTCGGTCCGTCGGTCCGTCCGTCTGTCCGTCCATCGGTCCGTCCGTCTGTCCGTCCATCGGTCCGTCCGTCTGTCCGTCCATCAGTCCGTCCGTCTGTCCGTCCATCGGTCCGTCCGTCTGTCCGTCCATCGGTCCGTCCGTCCGTCTGTCTGTCCGTCCGTCCATGGTCATCGCTAGTGCGTAAACTGTTCTGCCCATTTTCTTCAAAATTGACCGGTAGCGGTACCTCAGTGCATCAACTGATGTCACTGCAGCGCCTCTAACCGGGAGGTCCTAGGTTCGAGTCCTGACGGCGGCAGAATTTTCGACACAAGCTTTTCAGCTAGGTCGAATTCAGCTGCTGTCTGGAGGAGAATTCTAGCGGCCGGCTGCTCTGATCGGTAGTTTTCCGTGGTTTCTCCGATCAACCCCAGGCGAATGCCGGAGCAGTACCCTACCAAACGGGCCACGGACCGCGCGCGATCTGACCTTCCTCTTCCTTGTCCTATCCTCTCCCCTTACACACACACTTACTCTAACATGCAGTACACTACCACATATTCCGGGAGACCGGTCGGGAGCTTAGAGCTTGTCCCGGCTGGGGCGGTGCCCCGCTGGTGGGAGAGTCCAGGTTAGGGGGAAGCCCCACTAGCCGACGGTAGGTCGGCGCCGGATCTCGCCATCCAGTGGAGGAAGATCACCGCCATCTCCCGAGGAAAAAAACATGCACTACACTAACGGGACTAATGACCGAAGTAGTTGACGCGCCCGGAAACACGAAAAAATCAAAAAATCAATCAAAAAATCATTCAAAATTGAAACTTCCCTATAAATATGAACGAACTGAAATCTACCTAGAGCAGATATGTTGCCTTTTGTACTTTCCTTGACGCCTCAACATCTTCAATCTTTTGTTTTTATCAATGGCACATTTATTATACTTTGCCCTTGTAAACGGCGTTTGAAATAATTATGTCTGTGTTATTTTCGTTGAAATTCTTGATTATTCGAAAATTGCATAAGTGCCATTTGTTTTTCGGTGTTATCATACAGCTACAATATTGAAAATTGAGATTTTTCCTAAATTAAATCTGTTCTTTAAACACAGATCTTAAAATACGGTCTGGAAACATTTTTCGAAAATATGAGTAGTTTTCACGTAATGTGTCGTGAAATATAAGCAATTTGTAACTTTTCAAACATTTTTTTGTCTATAAAATGGGTTCAATGTTTTCTTTAAATTTTCTCCTCGTACATATCAATGGACGGTAAAAAATGGTGCTAGTTCCAAAATCGGCGAACTTTGTATGATCGAAAATTGCAAAAAGTTACCATTTCAAAACAACAAAGTTGAAAATAAATATTTTTCCTCCGTCAAAATCTGTTAAAAATCATTTCTTTAGAAAAGTCATTAAATTTTTTTGAAGGAAACAAATAGTTTTCATGTAATTTTAGGCTGAAATTTAAAAAAAAATTATAAAAACATTTTCTCAAAAACTGCCCCAAATTTTTCTTTTTTCCCTTTTATAAAACAAGGAACACTTAAAAGAGTGGTAAGGTAATCTCTCTGAATTTTCGAAAATTTCAAGTTGGAAATCTGGGTTGAGACAATTTGACGATTTGTTGCTGGTTGAAAATACTTCTGCAGGTTTATGTAGTAGCATAATGCAGTAGAGCTGTGAGAAATAATGTGATTTCCTGTTGTAGCACCACTAGTTTGAAACCATGTGTAGTTTTGGGGTACTTTTCCGTGAAATATTGACAATTTTCAGTAGTGTTGCTACAGAATTGCACAGAAGTTTTCGTACTTTTCAGTTTTCTTTGGTCTGGCTTAGTTTTTCTGTCTTGCCACAAACTTTTGCCAGTTGTCATCTACAACCACCCAAAGTAGTTTGTTTTAAACATTCTTAATTTTCAAGTTTATTAAAAGTAGAACCGAAATATTACTCTAAAAATATTAAAAAAGAATAAAACCTCGTCCTAAATGGCAATTTTCATTAAAAATTTGGAGCCGTTTTTAAGAAAACGGTGTTTAAGCGTTACTGTAAATGCAAAATTTGAAGCTCTTTCCCCCAAAAATTTTGATTTTTCGAGAAAGTTCATTTAAAGTAATTTAAAATACTTTAACTCGCAAATGCAAGATACTTTACAAACCACTGGAAATGAGCATATGGATATTTAAAAAATACATTCGGAACCTTTATAAGGTATTTTACAACGTATTTTACTCTATTCTTACAAGAATTTTAAAGAAAAAAATTTCAGCCGTTTTTGAGAAAATTTTGAAAATGTCCGGGGGCTTCATGTAAAGCCCCCCGAATTTTGAAAAATGGTTTGGAAAAACATCTTGAAAAAAAATCTACATATGGTTTAGGCGCTAGTGGTGTTCACGGACGGTCGGAGGTTTCGAAAAAAACACTTTTTCGGCGCCGTGGAACCGCAAAACGTGTATTTCCGTTGAAATCTCGAAATCTCCAGAAACTTATAGTACGTATATTATTCCGTATATACGGGCGCACAGGAGAAATTAACTAGAGGTGCTACCGACTTTCTCGCAAAAAAGTTTTATAATTTCCTTGGTGTGGACTGGCTTTAAGGTTTTGTTCCATTCTCTGACCAGCTGCCATCCAAAGTACATTTTTTTGACATTTTCTCACCCTTTCGGTTTCTTATATTAGAACCGAAATATTACTTAAAGAATATTAAAGAAGGGTAAAAATTCGTGCTAAATAGAAATTTTAATTGAAAAATTTGAAGCCGTTTTGAAGAAAATGGCGATTAAGCATTACTGCAAATGCGAAAGTTGAAGCTCTTTTTCACAGGAATCTATTGAGATTCCGAAAAACTTCATTTTAAGTCATTTAAAGCACTTTCGCTCATAAATACAATAATGCATATAAATCGATGGAAATGTGCGTATTAACGGGTTGAGACATTTTAAAAATTACATTTGTGTAATTTTCGAGAAAAATAAATGAATACACCAAAATGAACTTTGTCGTTTTAAACTGTGCCATTACCACCACCCGTTGGAAAAAAATTGAAGAAAAAAAAAAGTGGAGCCATTTTTGAGAAAATGGCGTTTGAGCGCTTCTGAAAATACGAAAGTTTGAGCTCGTTTTAACAGAAATCTGTAGAGTTTTCAAGAAACTTTATTAACGTTATTTAAAGCACATGTACTTATAAGTACCATAACGCGAAGAAATCGCCTATGATGTAAATATTACCGATGTGAGAGACAAGTCAAACATCGGTTCATTACATTATTCAAGTCAGTTACATCATTGTATTTTTTTTGAAAACACAAAAGGATAGAGCAATATAGGGTTTATGTCATCGTATAGGGTTTGTTTGACAATAATCCTACCAAAAATATAAAGAAAACATTTGGAGACGTTTTTGAGAAAATCTTGTTCGTGTAATATTTTAAAATTCTAAATATTGCACGCACTATTACACGAAAACTAAAATTTTCAAAAACATCTACATGACCTGTATGAAAGAACTATTTATGGACAACAAATTTGATTTGAAGGAAAAATCTGACTTCAATTTTGCAGGATGTCGAAAAAAATTCAAACTTTGGCAATTTTCGAAAATTCATAGTTAACCGTGAGAATCGAACCTATGATACATTTTACAAGTGTATTTTATTCTATTGTTACAGGAAATTTTAAAAAAATTTCGAGACGTTTCTGAGAAAATTTTGAAAATGTCACTGGGGTTTCATATAAAGTACCCCGAAATTTTAATGAATGTTGTTCAAAGATTTAACTGGAGCCATTTCAAATGCCATTTTCTCAAAGATGGCTCCGAATTTTTTCTTCAATTTTTTCCAACGTGTAATGCAAATTGCACTGTTAAAAATTACATTTTGCTGCATTCTTTTATCTTTTCAAAAAGTACACTAATGTTTTTTTAATATCTATAGTGTAGTTAATATGCACATTTTCAACGATTTGTGAACACTGGTGCATTTGCGAGTTTAAGTACCTCAAATGACTTCAGATGAAGTTTTTCAAAAACTCGAAAATTTTCTGTGAAAAAGAGCTTCAAATTTTGCATTTACAGTAACATTTAAATGCCATTTTCTTAAAAACGGCTCTAAAGTTTTAAATGAAAATTTCCATTTATGACGGGGTTTTACACTTCTTTAAAATTCTTAAAGTAATATTTCTATTCTATTATTAGGAAACCGAAAAATTGGGAAAATGTTAAAAAAAATGTACTTTAGTGGCAATGATGGCAGCTGGCAAGAGAATGTGGCAAGAACGTAAAGCCAGTCCACATCAGGGAAATTAGAAAACTTCACTATGAAAAAATCTGTGCCATTCTGTAGCACCGCTTGTTTTATGTTTAATTGTGAAATAGCTTCCAAGAGGTAGTTTTGATTTGAGTACAATCTGCGGTTTCAACAGTTATAATATAATATTTTTTATAGTCATGATAAGGAGAGAAAATTTGTGTCCTAGTACGTTTATTATAGAACAGCTACAAAAATAAAGCATCAGCTTTTGTGCAATTAACGCATGTTAAATCCTTATTGCTACAGTTATGTATCATATGGACTATGAAATTTTATGTGAATCATGTTATATTATGGATTTCATGTGATGGTGTTTATAGTAAATGTATTGTCATGTATCTTAGTGATAAGTGAGTTGAATCTTGAAGATCAAATAAACAAAACCTGTAATGAAGGACTCATGTCCTTCAATGTAAGACAAAAATCCATGCTAAAATAATCAAACAAACAAACATTGAAATGCTCACATCCAAGTTTTATTTAGTCTTTTATGTTGGTGCATAATAGTTGGTGCTACTATTATAAATATAGTATCTTTGTTCAAATAATCTTCTTCTTTGTCTGAATAACTTAAATCCAATGCATATTTTTATAACTCCTCCAAATTCCCTTCAGAGGTCATAATTTGGAACAAGCTATCAATTTTCTAATCAAATCCTTCTGTTTCCAATTACAAATCAATCACAGACAGACTGTTTCTGAAAAATAAGTATTTCCAGCATAAATAATTCTGGGAAATGACAAACCTTCATGACCAGATTCAATCCCAGATAATTAGTTGTTTTTTTTATTTTCAAACATACTGCTTTTAACATAAAGAGTTACGTTATCTACAATAATGTAAAAAAATGTGTGAATCAATTAAATTCTTAATGTATTGCAATATATTGCAATGCATTGCAATATATTGCAATACATTAAGAATTTAATTGATTTAATGTATTGCAATATTATTTATATTGTTGTTTTTATTTTGTCTTGAAAAGTTATTTATTATGTGCACAGGTGGACATTTTGAGACAAAAAAATAGTCTTTGGAGGACTTTCCAATATTTGCAGATAAATACATTTTTTCTAACTGCATCTGTTCATTTAAGGTGGAAAAATAAAATGACCTTTTACTTTGCCCAAGGGGTAAGTGCGAAATACATTGGAAGTATTTAATTATATCATGTGTTTTAATTCTTCAATCGATTGAATGCATCAGTGTATTTCATTATTCTATCTCTGTAGTTAGTTGGCCCCTAAACTGATTGTTTACATAACCGCAAGAAAGAATTTTTCAATCATAATGTAAATATTATTTCAGTATTTGGTTTCATGAAATGTCTGGTTCAATATTCAACATTAAATTCAATTGAATATTTGGTTTCATGAAAGCATGTAATATCTCTAGCTCAACATAAAATAGTATCTGGTAAAATATATTTTTTAACATTCAAATTCAAAATAATGTTTGCACACCACAATAAATATTAGGATTGTGAATTAAATGATAATATAAAAGAATGTTCAATGACAAAAGTGATTGTGAGACTGAATTGCTTCATATGAATATAAGGTCACTGTTTACACATTTTCCATATACTGCCGAAAAAGAAATGAATTGTCATTAAATTATATTTATTCACAGAATATTCATTCATAATAAGTAGCAAGATATGATGTCCTCAGAACTGCAAATTTTACAGTTGTAAAGTCAATAAAGTTTTAGGGAATTTCAGATTGTTACATTTTACATGAATATCTTACACAATTTTTGAATTCTGAAATAACACTTTTATATTTTCTTTTGAATTGTTTGAATCCAAGCCTTACAAACCTTACCTTTAGTAATTTAATAGAAAATAATCATTTTCCATCTATTGTGATTGGTGAATTTGAAGTGAAAAAAATTAGAGGTTGTTCGTAATGCCCAAGTGTTCCGAAATATCATGAGTTATTGCCTCTACGATATAAGAATGTTCACATTAAGCAATAAATTTACAGAATATAAAGCACAATATTAAGTGCACAAAGAATGCTAGACTAATTCTTCTCAGCAGATATTATATTCCAGAAAAAAGTTGAATAAGTGGTTGATAAACAAGGAAATGAAGAGACCAATTTAATTGTCGGAGACCACAGGAGGCTGAAAATTGTAAGCAATTTCGATAACTACGGTAATATTTTATTAAGAGTTGAAGAGCATGCATTTATATAAATTGATAATGTTTGAAAATGCTACTGGAACTTCAGAGAATTGCAATTTCTCAATTTTTTAAAAATTCCTCTTTTAATAAAGATACCATAAAAATTACTAAACTTGCTCCTAGCTATAAACCTTCTTACACAAAAGTTATACATATTATATTACGTTGTACTCTGCAACGAAAATATTTAATTTTTCTACTAAAACTTTAAATAAGAGCTTAAATGAATTTTCCCTTTCACCAGTGTAAAAGTACCTATAATATCTGTTTTATTATTAAGAAAATTGATTCTTCTAAATTTAAAGTTGAACAGAATAGCTGTCAAGAAAGTAAACATAATCATGAGTGACATTCTTCATGGTGTTTATGATAATATCTCAATCTTTTCACTAGTATCATATGTTGAATAATAACCAACAAATTTTGTCAGATAACATTTGCAATCGCACTACTCATTTCACGCAAAGTAATACTGTAGGTAATTGAGAATTATCAAAATTGCATGGAATAGGCAAAAGTATTTTTCATTATTTATTATAAAGATAAGGATATAAACATTACCAGAATGATTGCATCATAAAGTTCTCAACAATTTTTCATGAGAGATGAAATTTCTGAAACACACTGTTGTCAAATATAAGATGTATTTCAATCAATCAAAGATATGCACAGCATCAAAGAAATCTAAATTGTAAGTTATTTGAATTTGTTTTATTATATTCACAACTAGTAATTCTAATAATTTCTTCAAATAGGCAATTGTAAAGGTAGAGTACCTAGAAGATATTTTTTAAATTAATGTCAAATAAATCATCAAGCAAAATGTTCTTTCATTCTACAACTGTTGATATTAGATGTGTGTACATATACTACACATATACATTGCTGTCTTCAATATAAAATTTATGGAAATGAAAGTGACAGAATTTTTATGATGTACACACTAAAAATAGTGAATAATGCTCATAAACATCACAGAAATATTTGCAGTTTTATTAATAGTTCAATGAACAATGTGTAACAAAAAAACTTTTAATGGGAACGTTTCTCCTAAAATACATGCATATAGGATGTTTAAAAGCATAAATATTTCAAATATTGCCTTATATTTTATCACTGTTCATAAGTCAGTGCACATCTTTTGCCAAGGCAACACTCATCACCTGCAAATCATGATATGTTTGTTAAATTTTTTTTTCTTTTTTTGATGGTATAATAGTAAACTGAACTTACAGTCTTCACTATTATCGTTATTATTAAATCCAAAAATAAACAATATCAATGTATGAGATTCAATATGCAATACCATTACAATGTAAAATGTTAGGATTAGTGCCAAAAGTTTGTAGAATTAAGTGCACAGTTGCTACAAATGATTTGCTATTAGTTTGAGGTAATGAAATTTATTGTTTACCTATTTCACAAAAAATATTTAGAAATATCTTCCTATGATATTGAACTAATTCTTAAGATTGTTATAATACATGCAATGCATTGCAATGCATTGCAATGCACATGCAATACATGCAAAATTCACAAAGGTACATTCACAGGATAATAAACAATATATTGCAGTGCTCTGAAGACAAGATTCGAATGCCATTTTCATTTGTTAGTTACCTGTAATTCTGACGTATCCAGTGTTTGAACACCTTGTCATTCGTCTTACAGAAAATATGGGTACTTCTCACGATTATCCTACACTAATGCGAAAATACACTTTCACTTCATCACAAGGAGAAATATTTGCTCATAGAAAAAATACAAACTTCTAAATAACTATGATTGACATTATTCTCACATTCTTACGATTGCCCATTTTACCACATGCACGTAAGGTATTGAAGCTTTTGAATTCTTCACAGAATGTCGCTCATAAACCACATTTCGACACTTTTCCATATAAAATGCAATATATTTCGCCAATACTGAACATGTTACATCATCACGCATTCGTTTGGTGCTATTTAGATACTTTTCCTTATCTTCAGAATGAAATGGCGGGCATCTTAAAATTAGTAATTTTAATTATAGTGGAACGTAGACGTCAGCAGTATTCAATAGTAAGATCTTGTTGATAGTCAATAGAATTCCCCATGTCTAAACTATACTGAAAATTTCGTCTTGATGAAAGCATCTAAAATGATATTATTTAGCATTAAAAAGGATATTATTCAATACCAAACAGTAGAGCCAACTTGTGCGAAACGAAAACGATCGACTTCTTGGATAACACAGTTAATAAGCTCTCTAGTGTATGTTGGCCGACCTGAATGTCAAAACATTGGCAGGCGCGTGTTCCAAAAGTATATTTTATATACACAAATAATTCGGTATATATTACAAATTGTTGCTGTTTTAATTCATTATTTTACAAATGATTGAACTTTTCCCACGTATAAAAAATAATAAATCCACTAGGAAATTTGTCTTCTTCATTCGCGTTGTTTACTTTCGATTGTTGTGGAACAATGGCCTATCGTTGTACGTGAACAGAGAACGAGCCGTAACTCTGAGAGCTGGTACTTTAAATTTTACACTTCGTGTTTCCTTGGTGTACGGCAAAAAAAACTGCTGTGGGTGTCGTGTCAGAAGTATTGACGTAGATTGTACTAAGCGTGAGTAAGTCATCCGGTCATGTCGCAGGATAGAAAGAGCCTGAAGAAGAAACTATTCCTTGCGAAAAAGAAAGCGGATGAAAAAGGAGAATTTCTAGCTACACTGCCTTCTCCGCGGGCCGAGGGTGAAGCCTCCCGGAAAGATGACACCCCCGAAGTTGTTCCTGAAAAAAAAGCCGGTCCATCAGGTGAAGCCGGCCCATCAGGTGAAGCCGGCCCATCAGGTGAAGCCGGTCCATCAGGTGAAGCCGGTCCATCAGGTGAAGCCGGTCCTTCAGGTGAAGCCGGTCCTTCTGGAAAAGCCGGTCCTTCACAAGAAGCTGCTGTGGTGGACGAGCTCAAGAATCCCAAGCACAAGTTGTTTAGGAAGAAGAGAAACTTGTCAGAAGCTGGCGAGTACTTAGCAGCACTGGCGAAGGGACGACGTTGTAATGCCAAGAAGAACAAAGAGTCAAAAGAAGCAGAAGCGTGTGATTAATATGAACGGTTTGTAGAAAACAGGGATGTTGGGAAACCAATCAATTAAGCTTCAAAAATGTTCAATAAGTTTATTCCAAAATTGTGATAAAATAATATAAACCGTGTAATACCTGCTAATACAGTATTCAAATTAACGTTATTTCCAACTTTGAAATTGTTCGAGAAATGAAGCAGAAAAATCTATTTGTAATAGCATTATGAATATTATATTTCTGGCATATGAATTAAGAAATCTTATATAATTTATATATTTTCATTGATGTAGCTAATAAACGTAACAAGTCTTATCTAATACATTACAAATGTTTTATGCGTTTTATTTTAGTCTAGTTATTCTAGACAATATTAAGAACATAGAATTCTGAATTGATATGAAGATTGTTATATGAGGATACTTTTAATATTGTTGCAAAATATCTTGAACTTCTTCGATTTTCTCAGTCTCTTTCAAAACAAAAGACAAGACTTCATTGTGAGGTAAATAATTTACATGCCTAAGAAAATTTACAAATGATTAAAAATGAAGTTTACCAATTTATCAATGATAAATCAAGATCGACTGCTTCAATATCTTCAAGCAATTGACTTCATTGAGAGTGTAGCATGCATTAATAATTCTGAAACTAGTAGTGTCTATACTTGGTATATCCTATTCAATCCAGATCCACCATTCTTGTTGAATTTGAAGTTTTATACAACATTTACCGATTCTGAATTTTCTAAGAGTTCATTTTAGTACAATTTGGAAACAAACTTTTGAAATATATTATTAGACAATTTAACAAGAGCATAAAACTAATGTCAATAATATTGATGACAATGTTAAAATAATAAGGGTAAATGTAAAAAATAATCGATTGTTAAATAAATTGTTATAAGGGTTGTAGTTTTTGATGCTCTAAAACAGTCAACCTTTTTCATTCAAGAATCTAAAGATTCAACTTTTTTCCATTGCAACAGGAAACTGGAAGACAATTCTCAAATATAAACATGTTTCAGAAATTGTAAAAAATATGATGGTAAGTAAGGAGTTAAATAGTCTTTAAATATAGAAATTTGTTTGTGATATCATTCAGAAAATGAACTTTATATTTATGTTTGAAGCAAATGAAATTAAAAAGAACTGAGAATTTTTCCCAATATTTGTTTATAGTTCAAATTAAATTACAAAAGTGTTACTTATGCTTGTTTTTTATTTTTTAATTATTAACATTTCCAGATTTTACAAAGTTCAGTTCACACACTACATTTGTCATTGACTTAAAATAAACATAATGCTAATTACTAAATTCTAAAAATTATGTTTTGGGGGAAGAATTCTGTGTGAGACAGAATTCCTCAGAGATCTCGCATGTTTTAAAAACTTTTTAAGGAAAGTATTGAAGGGAAAAGTATTTTTCACACTGATCTTATGGGTAAGGTTTTTGCCTAATCGGAGGTGGCGTATTCTGGTGATTTGAGGTAAGTTACAGTACAACTGCGTGAAGAGATAAGTGGTTATCTACTGTTTCGAGTTGGAATTCATTGTCAAACTCTTTGCTGGAAATAAACCATGGTACATTTGCAATGATACAGAGAAACTGGTTTTCAACGATAGGCCTATGTACTTTTCCTACGTCCGATCATGCGACCTTTATCCAAACTGGACAAGCACATAATAAGAGCGGTCTAATTATGGTTTTAAATATAGTGAGTTCTATGAAAGTTTGGCTGATATCTTTGTTACTGGACTTAATAGGTGGAGTTTTGCTTTAACGTGTATTATTTTATTATTGAGATGCTGTTTCCAGTTTAATTATATATCCATTAATAATCCTAGATATTTAATGGGTTTTATTTGAGGGTGCCCGTTAATTACTTTCCGATATAGTGTAAGTGGAGTGGGAAGTTTATATGGTCTCAGTGTGAATATTTTCACAGCAATTTTGTTTGGATTTAATTTTATTTTTATTCTGGAGGCACAACCGTCTAGAAGTTTCATATATATGTATATATATATGTGTATATATATATGTATATATATATATATATATATATATATATATATATATATATATATATATATATATATATATATTTAATTCGTTGCGTTCGTAATTTTACTTTATTGACGCAACGCGGCTCTTCGCTCATGGTCGAGCGTTGAGCGTTTCTTACGGAGTAATCCTTCATTACTACTATCAACTACTACTCCAGTACTACGTTCAGTCTCGTCTCGTCTAGTCAGTTGTCAAAGAGGACCGCCAGGTAGCATCTCGGCGTACGCGCCTCTTACTCCACGCGCCCGTGCGTCACTCCCCAGCGGCCAGAATTGGGAAAGGGGTGGGGTTCAAGACACTTCACAGAGGTTGGACTAGTCCTAGCGAAGCATTCAAACTCCTTTTGTTGGAACAAATTTCACATGGGGTTCGACGGGAATCTAACTAGAACCTCAGTGGTGAAAGGCTAGCAACTTCGCTATGAGCCACGATTTCTGCCAATTGAAGTTACGTTTTAGTCTGTTCTAGTGAATAGCCTGATGTATAGATGCAGTGACATCGGCAAACTGCGCAATTTTTATTATGTTGAGCTTCGGTAAATCTGCCACGTGCAGGTTTGGCGAAAGTGGCGACCCTTGTTGTAATCTTTCTTCAACAGTTTCAGGATTTGAGCGTTGGTTACTGACCGTGACCGAGAAAGTTCCGTCTGGAAGGAAGTCTGTCATTTTTAGGGTCAGATAAAAAACTGTGCCTACTTCTTTAAGTTTGTGGGTTAATGCCATGTCTCAGATGTAGTCGAATGCTTGGGCAACATCTAGAAAGATGGCTATTGTATGTCGCTTCCGGTGCAAAGTGGCCTAGATGTGTTGTGTCATTCGGAATTATTGGTGGTGTGTGGTCTCTGAACGGGAGGACCTATGGTTCGAGTCCCGACGGCGGTGGCAGGATTTTCAACCCTAGCTTGTCAGCTGGGCCGAGTTCAACCGCTGTTTCGAGTAGAATTCAATCGCCAGCTGCTCAGATCGGTAATTTTCCTTTGGTTTCTCCGTTCAGCACCATGCAAATGCCGGAACAGTACCTTGTCAAATGGGCCACGGGCCGCCCGCGATCTTTCCTTCCCCATTATTATTCTGTCGTCATCTCTGACCTACACACACCTTCCTTGTATGCACTACCACCACACATGTCGGGAGACCAGTCAGGAGCATAGAGCTTTAGATACTTGTAATGCATATTATGATTGGATTAGGGAATTTTTTAAAGTAATAGTTATTAATGTTATCGTATCGGGCCTTTTTTATAGGTAATAGTAAATAATTGCATTGATTTCTTTTGGAGTTGTGTTTTCGATCTGAGTGTGGGGGCCATACATTGGCGTTTGATTTAATTATCGTTATGTGTGTAGTGTGCGGTTTTGTTGAATTTGTTGTTAATGACATTCCGAAAAAAATCGCTAGTTCTTCTGCTTTCTGTTCTGGTTTAAATACTTTCTCAGCATTTGTTTTTAGTAGTGAAATGGTGACTGTTTGTGTAAAATGTTTTTCTTGTGGAAAGACTTGAGGATTTGTTAGTATTTAAAGAACGAACAAAGTTATCATTCTCTTGATCTTTGTCGTTTTTAGTACTTTTTTAATTGTATTATTTATTAATTTACTTCGACTTTCAGTCTTGGTGTTCTTAGATGGCCCAAATACTTCTTGTTTTATTTTTAATATTTACTAATTTTATTATTTCACGTGGTAAAAAAATTAGCTCATGTGATTGGATCAATGATATTGGGGGAGTATCGACCTTTCTTTGAATTATCCTTGAGGTATTGTCAGTTTCGGTCCCTACTGTCTTCTTCGTGACTATCTTTGCAGATTTGCAGATGGAATTTTGTTTTTTATCGGGACAGGATACAGAATAACGGTTGCCGATAAATGTATGCACAACGTACGGCGAGGTTGCAATTATTTTTCGTGGGCCCAAAATCTAGGCAACATTAACATTGGATTGTTTCTTTTATGTTCGTTTCCATTTTTCAGCAAACACTTTGTTGTTGCAAATTTGTTTGTTGGACAAAATGTTTTCTACGGATTTTGATCCGTGCGTGGAAGTCAAAGGAAGTTTCGTGTCCCAGCGGTGAGAATGTAGAGCGATTTACAATGGATCTGCTTGTACAAAGTACAATCTTGTGAAACAGAAAAGAATAAAAAACAAGTTTGAGATATACGCAGCCCGAGAGCTATCGAGGGTTTGACTGTGTAGCCTTTTGGCATCAAAAGATGGCCGCCGACCTCTGCTGTAAAGCACAAAGAGCATTATGTACTCTATCCGAGCGGCATGCGAGGGCGTGCTGAAGCCACGCAGCGGGGTCTGCTGCGGCCGAGGGCGCACCGTTGCCACCGCCGTGTGGTGAATTGTTCACCGAGCAAAAATTACATGGCATCAATGCGACCCTCCCCTCCTTCCACCCCTCTCCTCTTCTTTCCCCTCTCCCGTGAGTTCGCCGAGGAGGAGGGAGGGCACGACGGGACAGCTGCAGGCAGCGACCCACCGCCGCCGCCCCCGCCGCCGCACTCACTCCCGCAGCCGCAGCCGCCATTTTTCCAAATGGCAGGTCGCGATATTTCAACGCCACGCCGTCGCCCCCCTCCGCCCTTTGACCCACGCTCTACGGCAGGAGGACCCGCGCGCCGCGGTTCCCCCCCTGCCGCCGACCGCGATCTCACCGCCCACGCGACCTGGGCCTGCCACTCCACCGCGCTCGCTCTCTGCCCACCCACGTCCTCCTTCCCTCCCTACATTCCTCCAGTCAACCCTGCCCGCCGACCTACTTTATCCCTCCCTCTCTTCCCCCTTCCTCTGTTCCTTCCTCTGTTCCTCCCTCTCTCTCTTCCTCTCTCTCTTCCTCTCTTAGCCCCCTCCCTTCTTCTTTCCTTCCTTCCTCTCTTCCTTCCTCTTTCTCTTCCTCCCTCTCTTTCTCCCTCTTTCTCCCTCTCTTTCTCCCTCTCTTTCTCCCTCTCTTTCTCCCTCTCTTTCTCCCTCTCTTTCTTCCTCTCTTTCTTCCTCTATCCCTCTCTTCTTCCCTCTCTTCCTCTCTCTCCCTCTGTTTACCTCTCTTCCTCCCTCTACCTCTCTTCCCCCTTCCCTTCTTCCTTCCTCCCTCTCTTCCCCCTCCCTTCTTTCCTTCCTTCCTCTGTTCCTTCCTCTTTCTTTCTCCCTCTCTCCCTCTCTTCCTCCCTCTCTCACTCTCTGGTCTTCCCTTTCTCTTCCTTACTCCGTCCCTCTCTCACTACAAACTCCAGATAACCTCACTCTCTGCCCAGGGCCTCTACCTTCAGCAAGCCCCACCCTGCCCTATATCCATCCTTCTTTTTCTCCTTCCCTCTTCCTCTTTCCCTCTCCCTACATACGTCCAGCCAACCCCGCCCACTTTCGAAACTTTCGTACCGTGACTCATCCCTCCCTCTCATTCCAGATCTACGAGTAGATACGTCCCACCAGGCCGTACTTTCTTTCCTGCTTACCTCCAGCCAACCCCTTTTTCGCAGCCTCCTAACTTCAAGTGTTACAGAGCAATACTATCCTGTACCTATGAACCGACTAACGCGCTGTGCCCTCATGTGAGAACGCACATTTCGACGTTGACAGGACATTCGCTGCCAAGGTCGAACGGTTTTGCTCTTCTTGCTATGCGCTTGCTTTGCGCTAGCCGCGCAAAATTAATTCGAGCGTTAACGGCTTAAAACATTTTGGTCATGAATGCAAATAACCGCAACCATTTAGGTGTGGTAATAATCTTGTGTGTCTATGATAGTTCCTCACATTAAATTCAAAGAAGGCAATCAATCAAATAATAAACACGTTACTAAGATATTAAGTGACCACGGTACACAAGTTCTTACCATTGCAAGAAATGCACTGACTTTTAATAAATAATAACCTTATGAGAAAAATATTTATATATTATACGAATTCGTATATTCATTATCGCATCACGTAAAACAAACGAATTTTTCTTCTTCTTTTTTTTTCATTTCTAAGCATCATAATATAACTCCGTATGTATGCACCGGAACTTTTTCAGATATTTTCAAAGCAGCTAAGATTAAGCCACTCTTCAAAAAAAGGCAACAAAAATTAAATTCAAAATAATGGAGCAACTTCTTTTTTGTCAATTTTTTCAAAAAGATTAGAGCGACTGTTTTACGTACAAATGGAAACCTTTCTCAGTAAACACGAGGCGTTTTCAGATTGCCAAAATGGATTTCGAAAATCCAAATCCATGGAAAAAGCCATATTTTCTTTTCTTACAGTTGCGGCTTCATCCATAGATCAAAACGAAGCACGTATTGGAATATTTTTATATCTTTTACAAGCTTTTCACGTCATTTTTATTTACTTTACGTCAAAAACAGTTCAAGGCTGTATGTGACGTGGTACGGGGAGAAGAGAATTCTGTGCATGTTTTCATAATTCTGAGATCCCTACCTTAAGCCATATACTACTTGAGTTTTGAATACGGAAAGAAAGGAGCGTTGTTTGCAAGGATTGTTAATAAAAATATTCGCTCCGTTGTTATAAAATCTCCTCTGGGGGCACGCTCTATGCACTTTTCTGGAATTGAAGGAGAAATGTAGTTATTTAAAATAACGTTCTTGGTATTCTCGCTGCAGTAATACGATTCCTTCACAAAAACACGATGAGCGATAATAGCAAAAAAATTGTAGCTGATTTACCTTTGCAAACAGTTTTTATTACATGCGAGTGAATATTTTTTTTTACCAAATCTTGCCAAATAACGCTCGTTTCCACATGTATTCATAATTCAATTTGTTCTTCGTTTAGAATAGGGACCCCAACATTTAATAAAACGTTCATAGAATACACTTCACCCCTTACAACGTTACGCACAGTTTTCAATTGTTTTTGATTTTAAATAAACTCTTCCCTTTTTCCTTGCCACCGATTAAAACTGCATTTCCTTGGAGAAATTAGACAAGGTCTGATCTTCTCGTCCCTGGCATTGATTACATCAAATATCAGGCCGGGAGAGGTGGCTCAGGGTATCAAGTGATGTCACTGCAGTGCCTCTGACCGGGTACGATCCTTCCTTCCCATTATTTGTCCTATCCTAACACTTACTTACACACACTTACACTTACGTGCATGCACTACACTAACACATACTCCGGGAGACCAGTCGAATGCTTAGAGCTTGTCCCGGCTGGGGTGGTGCGCCGCTGGTGGGAGATATCTGGTTGGGTGCTACGTTGGGTGCGCCCACTGGTGGGAGATACCCCGTTAGCAGCCACGACCATCTCACTTCACGGATCTCTTCATCCAGCGGGGTAAGATCTCAGCCACGTTCCGAGCAAAAACATGCAATACACTGACGGGACTAACGACCTTAGCAGTTGACGTGCCCGGAATCAATAATCAATCAGTCACCAAGTATCAAACTCCGAGCCTGAAAGCAAAAGCAAGAAACTATCTTTAAAAAACATCTGCTGTTAGCTGGGTACCCAGTTCTTTGCACGGTGTCCAGTTGTGCGCGTTCTTCGATGTCACTCTGTTTCGTCTATCCTAGGTGAAGAAAGGGAAGGAACAATGTTTTGAACTACTCAATTTTTCTTTCCACTGTGATTGTATGATAGTTTTAATATGTATGACATGTTACGGTTCACCTGGAGAAGGATTTAAAGGTTAAAATCGCGAAAGTTAAGCGACTCGAACACCACGGATTTCTGGACGGGTGACCGTCTGGGAACCCTCATTACTAATGGCGCTGAGCCCCTGGCCGAAGGAAAAACAGGCGCTGACTCACTGCGACGTGACGAGACATGAGAAAAAACTAAAAAAAGTTTACTCCAGATACGCTCATTGCTTAAGGAAAGGCTAAGAGACGTGTTGCAACGACGCTACATTGTTTTAAAAAAATGAATACAAAAGGAATAGTTGACGATTTTCCAATCTTTGATACATACACAAGAAGTGATGTAATCATTTCTGTATTACTAGTGTATACTAATTGCGCAAAGAAAATTTTCACAACACTCCCAGTACAATATGCTGCGTCTTAGTGCCCTTCTTTTCATCATATCCTTTGTTCGCTAATACGAATTCATCTTCCTTACTTTCACAGTAGCGGGAGCAGAAACGGTTAAATCAGCCGAAGTAATTCTACCTCTGCACCCAAAAGTTTGGTGAACTCCCTTTCCTCGTCCCGCCAATGACCTCAACTTTACGTAAGAAAAGGCCACAATAAAGTCATTTGTAGAAATGGTTACTAAATCTCATCTGCAAACTTCTGCATTTCTGGAATGAGGTAATTTATCATGAAAAACGCACATCTTTGACCTTTCCTTGGGAAACCAACTTCTCCGAAATCGATTCCTCAAATTTCTCCCGTAATAGTAAAAGCTCTGGGAGTCAGTCTTCAGATTCCTTTTAACGCGTTTGTTCAATCTTTTCTTTAAAGAATGTATTTTTCTTTGAAAATATATGATGAAATTGATAATATTGTACACTTGCTTCATTGTACATGACGCCGTGATACATTTTAAGTATACAAACCTCCTACGGCGGGAGTTTATGGTGATATCTACAACGAATCTGCTCTCAAAGGCTCCCAAAGCTGTTTAGTTCATACTTATGTACTCTTATCTAAATTAAGCGGAAAAATATTAAATCTATCACACACTTTGAGAGTCTGTAAGCACAAGTTAATGTTTACGATCTTCCATCGTTGATGGCTCCGTTGCTTCGTTACAGACGACCAGATTCTATTTCAAAGACTCTTGTGTAGGTGTCAACGCTGATGATGTCATCCGACTTACGTTTTGTTGTTGTTTTTTACTTCCTCGCTATGGAGTAGAGAGAAAGTTATGTAATGCTGTGCGAAAAAAAGCGGTGAAGTTTCGACAGAAAACTTATTACAGGGCCCTGGTAACGAAAAAGTGGATACATCCAGTTGCTAAATTTAGAAAAAAGTATCCTCTATCACATGATGTAACCGGAATCGGTGTTTTATGGTCTTTGAAACTGAAAAATCGAATGACGTAAAAACATCTATCCATCCGTCTATGAACACCGCTAGTGGCTAAACCGTTCAGCCGATTTTCGCCAAAATTGATATTCGCCAATCGATCTGACTGATATCGCGGCTCCTTGAATTTGAAACCGATATTTTAATTTTCGGGGATACTTTACATGAAAACCGTGGGACATTTTCCACATTTTCAAAAGACGGCTCCATCGTTTTGGTTAAATGTTGTTGGATAGTGTGAAGGACGTTTAAGAGAATGGTGAAGTTCTTACGTTCGTTGAAAACCCTGATTTTTCGAAAATTGCAAAAATCAAAATTGTTTCGAAATCTTCCTACAACTAAAATATTAAAGATAGAGATTCCCTTAAGGAAATCTCCTTTTCCCTTAATGAAATCTCTTCCTTAAAGATAGATTTTAAATAAGGTCATGTACAATTTTTCGAAAATGTGAGTACTTTTTGCGTAAATTTGCGTGAAATTACGGGCGAAAAAGTACGTGCTGTTTTAGCACCACTAGTTTTTTAATAGTTTTAAATAAGTTATCTGAACTTTTGCGAAATAATTCGTTAAGATCAGATGAAAATGTTAAAAATAAAAAAAAACAACCTTTATATGCTAGTTTTCAGGGAAGTGCAATGAATTTTGGTCATCAACTCACATGCATAAGACGTTCTTCATCAGTATGTACAAATTATGCAATGAGGACAAAATTATTCTTCACAATTTCGTATTCAGCACGAATCCTGGTTTGTAAAGGATACGAAAGTTTCAGTATTCGAGAAAGTGGCTGGGCAATTTAAGGGACAGGGGGAAGAAACTCTAAAGAAGATGTAGGTCTCGTTAAATTTCATGAAGATGTCTCCTCGTGAAGTCATGGGTCGAATGCAGGCTACGTAACCAGAGTTTGTGTGGGAGAGGCCAGTCTCCCTGAAGGTGCTATCGTTCTCGCAATAACAGCTCCTCAGAGGACCATAAGCGTGCCTCTTCGAAGTGTTCATCTGCATAGTGATCGCCGTGGACGCCATTGAGAGCACCCTTCACAGAGGTGCTCTCTGAAGTTGCGAAGTCCACTTGCCGAAGTTTCCTTTTGCATTTAGGTGTTTTCTGATGAGTCACTTCCGTTGTCTTTTTCCGCATCGCCGAAGACTGCAGAATGTCAACTGCTAATGTCTCAGAACCTGTCATAAGTTTCTTCTATATTTTTTTTTGCAAGAATCGTCAAATTTTCTTTAGGTAATTAGTTCTCATTTCTCGAAGTGACAATGTGATCTCACATATAAAATGGATTGTGGTGTAACAAAAGTTAACTGATTTCTGTATGCTTTTTTTCTTTCTTGTTATAATTGTGATAATACTCCAGAGCGTTTGCAGAGTACTAAGGTTCATCTAAGGTCATCCGAACAATACCTTCTAAAACAAAAGGTTCTTCAGTATATTTAACTTGCTGAATTAAAGTTACTCTTCGGCTCAAACTATTGAGATTAATGTAGGTGAAAAGTTCATGAATATTATCGGAGGAGTTGGCATCGGTGAGCAGTGGTCTGTGTGGGCGGTTGGCCTATTATGAATGCCAACTCAACATCTTACCTACAATAGCTTCTCGAAGGACCAGTATGTTTTGATAGTGAACTTACACACTGCATCTCTGAAAAGAAATCAATATTATTCCATGGAGATTGCCATCTTTCGGGGTAATTCTAAAACATTATTCGAAATAAGTTATATTTGGACCGAATAATTGTTACATAAAATTAATTAGTAAAGCCAACTTTCTTGTAAATAGTGTCTTGAATGTCTTTAAGAAAACAACGTGAGTGTTATGGAATAGGAAATTATGTCCTAAATGAATGAAAAATGAAATTGGCGTTGCGAAAAGAAAACTTACAGCATGATACAGTGAGTGAATGGATAGCGTTTAAGCTGAAACAGAAAACAATAATACTGAAAATGTGATGAGCACGCCTGACTGGACCATAGACGTGCACGAAGCACACTGTGACGTCGGTAGCCGAACGGGCTGAGGTCACTTATTGCGACCACGTGATGTCACTTGCGAGGCCAGGCTCACGTTGCGACGAGAGGCTGTGGGTCGTTGATCACGTACACGCACACTGCACCCGCAGAGTCTAGGTTTTTTTCATTGATTGATTTTTTCGTGTTTAGTCCCGTTAGTGTAGTGCATTTTTTTCTCTGGAGATAGCAGTGATCTTCCCCCGCTGGATGGCAAGATCCGGCGCCGACCTACCGTCGGCTAGTGGGGCTTCCCCCTAACCAGGACTCTCCCACCAGCGGGGCACCGCCCCAGCTGGGACAAGCTCTTAGCTCCCGACCGGTCTCCCGGAAGATGTGGTAGTGTAGTGCATGTTAGTGTAAGTGTGTGTCAGGAGAGAGGATAGGACAAGCAAGAGGAAGGACAGATCGCGCGCGGTCCGTGACCCGTTTGGTAGGGAACTGCTCCGGCATTCGCCTGGTGTTGATCGGAGAAACCACGGAAAACTACCGATCAGAGCAGCCGGTCGCTAGAATTCTCCTCCAGACAGCAACTGAATTCGACCTAGCTGAAAAGCTAGTGTCGAAAATCCTGCCGCCGTCAGGACTTGAACCTAGGACCTCCCGGTCAGAGACGCTGCAGTGACATCAGTTGATGCACTGAGCTACCGCTCCCGGTACACAGTCTTGGAATAGCCATATGACGTGATATTGACGTATTAGGCTACACATTCACTAGTTGTGAAGTGTAAATAATACGACTGGGGAACAAAAAATTGTTTTCATACTTCCAGGATAAAAGGAAGTGATTTCAAAGGACACGATCATGGTGATTTCGAAATCATTTTCAAAAATTTATATCACGCAAGGTTCAAAAGATATTAACATATTTAATATTTAAAATAAATAAAATCCTACGCTAATTACGCTAGTATTATTCCAAAGGAGAACATGGATAAGAGCCAAAATTTATTGCTTATTTATCCTTGAAAATAGATTTTATTACATGGGAGCTGTTTTTCGTTTTTCTTTTTTTAAATTCAAGTAGTATATGACTTAGTGTAGGGATCACAGAATTTTGAAAATGTGCACACAATTCACTTTTCCCCATAGCACGTCATACGCAGTTTTAACTGTTTTTTTACGTAAAAAAATAAATAAATAAATGAATACGCATATTCGTGCATTAATGTGCGGATATTAAAATGGTTTGTTGGCATTCTTCACAGTATGTGCGGAGCGAATGATTTGAGTTTTCCATTCAACTACAACCTAAGTTTCGTTGTACGACACAATACTGTTGAGCAGCCCATGGATTGTCCTGATCACAAACACAACAGCCGAAGTATAAAGAAGTCGCAAGTGTTGTTTGTAATTTCATATATTGCTTTTCCTTTGAAGTTGGGTGTATATCTTCCACAAACGTAACAGAAGTTATTGGGTTGATTTGCTCACTTTCGAGGTGAAATGACGATTTGTATTTTATCAAACCGATTCTTTTCTACAGATCATATACCGAATTTCACTTTATAAAAACCACAGAACTGTAATGTATTAATGTACTTGAGGCAGAAGCAAAGCAGACACGAACTTCATGAGCACTGCGGGAACAGTTCCGCATGACACCGACTGGCTCTGAATCTGCCACCCCAACTGGTGTACACTTGTTTACTTACCACAAAGTAAAGGGCTAAAATAATTCCTTTCGTTGACTGACTTCTTTTCAAAATATCCAGTAAGACCTTCCAACACTAAGACCACTAATTCCCACTCGTAATTGAGAGCGACGAATAAAGACGGCAATCTTCGAATACAGAAGGTAAAAAAACACGAAAGCTTACTTTTGTTGATATCTCATGAAAGTGGCATAGATGACCTGAACAAATATATAATTTTTAAATAGATTTTATGCGTATTGATTCTACATATCTTACAGGTGCAATTTAAATACATTTGCATTAATAGCAAAATACGATATGATACGGTATATTTAAAAACCGTTACGTGATATCAAATTTTTATTGTGATATTCGTAATTTACGTATAAAATTGAATATGTTGCGCACTCTATCTTCCTGGAGGTAACAATCTTGTTCCATAGTGTAATCATAAGATTTTGCACAATACACGTGATAAAAGTTACAACGCATTCATGCTGTAATTGACGCATAACAGAACTGTAACAAACGTATGCTACATTATGCATGCAACGTGGTGCTCTACGTAAGTACTTTACACGTCAGTTCTGAATTAACATACCCTGTATATGATACCGATTGGTCATTATACACGTATCTGCACTACACGTAACATGTCACGTTGCAGTTAACTGGCTCAGTTCTCGTAGAGCACTCTCAACAAATAAAGAATGGGATTTTAACAGGTCTTGCATACGCACACAAAGCACGGATAAAATAATTAGAGCACAAATGTTGTATGTTAGTTTAGTAAGGCACCGCTAGATGCAGTTGCCGCACTGCGCGCTACTCTCTAAGATCTGTACCATAGACAAATGTGACTACTCTGTGACATTAGTGCTCTGTGCACAGTACACCTGTAACGGTGCAGTACAAAGCATGTGCTCGTTTTCTTAAATAAACTTTTATTAAATAAACAAGTGTTTATTTATTCATAACAACAGATGCATTTTAGTGCGAACCAGCGAGACACGGGTGCATGTCATACCAATGTTGGCTTTCGACTGACGATTTCGTTAGCGCGTGTGGTGGAGCGCTGGTGACGTTGCGGTCGAAATGGCGTTCATCGAACAGAGCTAATTCTAAGATGCAGCAATTGGATATTTTAAGGGCATGCTTAAATTATAATTTGAACAAATTATGTGATTGCACAGCAGTTTAAACAAGAGGTGCTACATAATGGCACAGAGTTTCTCGTAGCATTTTTTTCTAATTTCCTTGGTGTGGATTGGCTTTAAGGTCTCCATTCTCTGGCCAGCTACGATATATCGCACATTAAATTATGCATAATGTGCTTATAAATAATATTAAGTGAGCTTGTTCCAACAATTATGTGCCACTAGTGGTCCGCAAGAGCAAAATGCTATTGAACAAAACCACACAAAATGGTTTTTCAAAAAGTAGCTCGCTCGCTAGTTATGAACCACAAATAAAGTACTCTCGTATAACAATAAATAAAATATTTCAACAAAAACAGTATTCAAGAATACTGAAGTTACATAGTATACTATGTACGGATGCACTGTAAAACAGTTCTTTACCTGCCATGAATATACAATAAGTTACTGTACCATAACACAATATGTTGGTAGCAAATAATTAATGGCGAACGGCGTCTTCCTAGGAGCCTTGATGACGTTAGCTGTCGTATGTAGTGATGAACTGAATTTGAAAATTTAGATGGTACGTGTAGTATGAGAATATGCAGAATAAAAATCAAATATTTCTATTGCTCAGAAAAATCGAAACTTTGTTGTTGTTGTTTTTTTGCCGAGTTCGTGGGTGTCCAACGGAATCATAGACCCCTCTCACATGGCCGGAGACTGCACAGTATTTTCTATTTTGGATTTCTGCGCGCGTTGGAAATTATTTATTTAGATGGAAGGGATTATGAAATTAAGTTACGCAGAGTCCCGTTGAAAAATTAATACATTTAAAAATTAATGAAATACTGCCAAAATTTTCAAAAACGCTGAGAAAAATATAATAATAACCACTTCTTGAAATTACAACCAACATACATGACAATACAACTATTGGGGGAATTATGCAACATTTATTGTCCAGAAGTTAATCATTTGTTCTTCCATTTTGCTTCTAAAACTGTTAACGATATATTACAGAGACATCGTTTTACTCATTAATTATACATGTATGCAACACTTGTCGCACCTAATCTGTTTTTCTATTTTCATTTCAAGATTCTCTTATTTCATGGCTGCAGCTTGTTTTATGGTAGTCGTTTTTATATAGCTTCATTTGAGATAAAGTTTCGACGTTTGCAAACCGAGCATTGGAACATCGTTCATTGGTAATTAAGGATTGGTCTTCGTTCTAGTAAAACGTTTCATTCTGTTGCGTATTAGAATCGCAGTTCCGAGACCGCCAGCGCGGATATGATGGCAAATTGAAACAACAAAGAATTACAATGCTATAGAAGTAAGCCAGACATGAAATTAACTCGCTAGAATTACGAAAGAAGGGACACGATAACTAGGTTCAACATATAATGAATTGTATCACTCGTAGAAAAAAGTATTGTGTGAAACTCAATGAAATTGTTTTTACATAGTACATTCTCGTAATACGGGAGAATTACCTTTCACCATCGAAATACACTCAGGTAAAGTTTACAACACGAGCCTGGAACGAATGTGCTTTGAAATCGTACTGAATATTCTTATACCGATGTACTTCATATTTGTACGTTTATTAGAACCAAACATTACATCCTCGTTTCATGATATAAATATCATAGTTATATGAACTGTTTATTAACGAGTTATTGTACATAATAATTTAATAATTATATTATGTATATTATTTGTTTAGGTATTTAATTGTGTGTTAAAATATTGCAATCAGTAAAATCTACTAAAACGTTTCATTCTGTTGCGTATTAGAATTGCAGTTCCGAGACCGCCAGCGCGGATATGATGGCAAATTGAAACAAAGAATTACAATGCTATAGATGTAAGCCAGACATGAAATTAACATCGCTAGAAAGTGGATGTAACATGTATAAGAATAAATAAATTCTTTGTAGCGAAAAACTTGTAAATAATGAATTTCTTCCAAAATTGAAGTCCTCAATCGAATTTAGAGAAATGATGTCATTTGGCGATTAACTATCGGAAAAACCACACCTTTATTATTATTTCTTATTATTTATTATTAATTATTATTATTATTATTTATTATTAATTATTATTATTTATTATTATTATTATTATTTATTATTATTATTATTTATTATTATTTATTATTATTTATTATTATTATTATTATTATTATTACTATTATTATTATTACTATTATTATATAATCATACTGAAATTTGAATTGACATATTCTCCCACTCTCACCTAGCAACATCACAGACATATTGACCGCCATCGTTTAACAAACTGAAACGCAATTTGTATCAAAATGAACATTTTAAGGTCGTCACATAAAAACGCAAGGTTTGAAGAGTTAAAATCAATCTTCCACTTCTCTATTGCTTGATGCTTTCCCGTGGCGCGATATTTTCTGTACACGGTCCGCATGTACTGTCCTAGTGGCGTCGCGCGCTGCAAACACGCGCTTTTTGTTATTTTTTTACGAGCGTCCGCAATAGGCAATGAAAGAGGCGAAACACAAAAACACGCCGGTCACAAAAGAGTTGAAAACGCGCCATCGACACCGGCAAGAACACAACCCCGCCTGCCGTTCTCGCGGGAGAGAGGAGGCTGGCGGACGACCGGGGGAGAGTTTACCTGTCGGTGCAAATTAACACTGCTGCCGGTCGGCGGGCGACGAAATTATTCATCCCAGACGTCCAATGCGCGGGGATGGCGAGGGGGAGTGGCGCAGAATTGGCGGTGGCGATAGTGTGGAAGGAAACGGCGACGGCAGAGGCGGCGTAGGCGGGAAGCAATGTGGCAGGGGAGCTCTACTAGGAGATGAGCGTGGCGAGTAATTGTACCAGTGATTGTGGCATTGGATGTGACGGTGAGTGAATGCTCTACTAGGTGATGAGAGTGGAAAGAGGTGATACCGGTGAGGTGTGGCGTTGGAGGTGAGGCGTTAGAAGCGTGGCGGCGGAGGTGTGGCGTCGGAGGTGTCGCGTCGGAGGTGTGGCGTCGGTGTAGTGGTGGCGGAGGTGTGGCGGCGAAGGTGTTGCGTCAGAGGTGTGGCGTCGGAGGTGTGGAGGCGTCGGAGGTGTGGAGGCGTCGGAGGTGTGGAGGCGTCGGAGGTGTGGAGGCGTCGGAGGTATGGAGGCGTCGGAGGTGTGGAGGCGTCGGAGGTGTGGAGGCGGCGGTGTGGAGGCGGCGGAGGTGAGGAGGCGGAGGCTTGGCGAAGCGGGCGGCGGTGTCGGACACGACGGCAGCATGGTGGAGAGTGCGGCAGCGGCGCCGGTGGGCGTGCCGGCGAGGGCGGCAACCGGCGCATAAAACATAAAACCGCGCGCTAGTTGGGTGCGTGTGGGCATCGCAGCGCGCCGGCCCGCGCGACGCGTGTGTGCATTTTATCGCCGCAGGTGCGAATCGGCGCGCGCCGAAGGGGGGGCGCTGGCGACGCGGCAGGGAGGCGCGGCTGGGGCTGGTCCCTGCTTCCTCCACTACCCTCGTGACAGGGAGCGCCTAGGGTTGGAGCCCCACGGTACCAGGATTTTTGACATCAGCTAGATTGGTCGAATTCAGCCGAGTACGAGAATTCCAGCGGGCAGCCGCTCTGACGGGTAATTTTCCATGGTTCCTCCGATAAACACCGGACAAATTCTGGAACAGTACCCTAACAAACAGGCCAGGGATCAAGCGCAATCTTTACACACACACACACGTTTACATGCAGAACATTACCAAAATACCAGGCGCTTAAAGCTTGTCCCGACTGGGGGCGGTGCCCCGCGGGTGGGAGATTCCTGGAACCCCGTAAGCCGACGTGTAATTCAGCCCCAGATCTCGCCATCCAGCGGGAGAGGATGAATGTTAATCACTTCCGCGATTAAACAATGAACTACACTTACGATACTAATGATCTGATCTGTTGTCGCTCCCGAACACCAATCAATCAATCGATCCACTCCCATAGCTTGATTCAAACTTTGTCTTTCTTCTCTTTCTTGCCGTGAAGTGTATAGTGCATTGGATTCATTCAAATGAACTCTCATATGCTCGGAAAAATGAAGTTGTGCGCCGTTATGGTGGCTTTTGCGCGAACTTTCGATCGCGTGTGGCTCCGATTTATCCATTGCCACAAACGTGTTCTTAGTTGCCCCTATCTTGAACTTCAGGGGCGTCCAGAAGACCAGTGGGGGGGGGATAGGACAACATTCCCCAGCCTCGAATAAAATGGGGCCGCACGAATATTTTTCTTTCAAAAGAAAAGAAAAATCTCTAATCCAAATTGAACACAAGTTATTTCTGATGCGTGGAGAAATAAATTCTTTTTATGAATTGTGGGAGGAGGGACTATTTTCGTATGTAATAAGGGGCTCCCTTGGATCAACTGCCCCAGGTGTCCAGGTTTCTCTGGGTGGCCCTGGTAATCTTGTTTGGATTTCGGTCCTGCACAGGGCAGGTAGAGAGTTACGACCCGGCAGCTGTAACTCAGCGCCAACAATGTTCTTAACAGTATCGATATGTTAGTATCGATGACCGCGAGGGCTTGGGATTCAAGTCCTTCTACGTGGCAGATATTCGACTCCAGCTAGATAACTAGGTTGAATTCATCTGAGGAGAATACTAGCGGCCGGCTGTTTTCATCGGTAGTTTTGCGTGGTTTCTCCGGTCAATACGAGGCGAATGCTTCTGGCTTGTTCTTGCCAGTTCAGACATCGCCCCCACTGCGCTCGCGAGCTCGAACCTTCGACAAGCCCAAATCCAAGAAAAGAAGTTGCGAACTCAATAGTTTAACAATACAAAAATATTTTCACATCTTTTTAGTATTGCCGAAAGTATCAACATTGTAGTACTTTTATCTATTTTACATCATATTAGCTCGCTTTTGGCAAATGTTCATTAGATTTTAGTAGCGATTCATCAAGATGCGGAATTATTTATGAATAAATGCCATTTTCCATTTGTTGCACAATAATTCAGAAATTCACTGATAACGGCCTGTAAATATTCACAAGTCCTTTTTTTTTGTTTCACACTTTT
Source organism: Teleogryllus occipitalis (assembly GCA_011170035.1). Lineage (NCBI taxonomy): Eukaryota > Metazoa > Arthropoda > Insecta > Orthoptera > Gryllidae > Teleogryllus > Teleogryllus occipitalis. Next base: position 22,450 of record BLKR01006692.1, on the reverse strand, counting down.
TTTCATCAATTTTGAAAAATGACACGGGAAACTTCAAAATTCAGTCTCGATCGTTTACATAATCACCTTATGGACATGTATTGACAATATTGAAAGATTTTATAATGTATTTACATATTTTTGTAAGAACGATGGGTATATAATACCAAATGAATTGAAATTCTGGACCAGTGATTCTGTAAAAGCGCGTTTTAATTACATCCCAGGTAGAGAAATTATCAGCAATTTCATCACTTATTAATGTCAACATCATATTAGTCTAGTACATTAATTGATACGTAGGTAGCAAATGATATTAGACAATTTAAGCAAAAAACACATGTTGATAGAATTCAAATAACCTAATAACACTTCATATGCATGATTTCATGTGGCTAAATGTGCTAGAGGCAATCCCTATGCAATTGAATTCGCAATGCAATATTGGTTTTTGTTATTATATTTCTGTATTTAATGAAGAATATCCATCTCAATATTCGCATGTACACATATTGACAGTACCAAAATAAATGATTGTAATGCATCTCAATGAAACTTCAAGCACTGCATAAACTGTCAAAATAGTTATGGGATTTTTCATTATTTTTTCAGTTATTCATGGTATATTTTAGATTTCATGAATGTAAAATATGGTAATATGTTGTTAGCAAGCATTATCTGCACATAAATATTCATAAATGTGTATTAGATTCAGATAGTGGATAAACGTTTAAATGAGGAATATTGTACATATAATGCTGAAGAGAAAGTATTTTTTTCAGTATTCGTATGTTTTAAATTCAACCAATTTATATACCAATTTATATTTAACCTATGTATCGCTTCGTTTACATTTCCTAAAATTTCTATGGAAGTATACGTGCTGTGTTAAAATATATGCAATAATAATGCATATAATTAATAATTGCAATTACATGTAATGCTTCAAAAGAAAATTTTGTTAGAAATTATTTTAAAATAAGTCACTTCTGATAAAATTTTCGTAAAAAGTAATTTTGTCAATCCACCCCGACTTAAGTATTTTGGTTTATAATCAGAGCTCAAACGTTTCATCCTTTTCTTTCGTTTAAACCTATTCAATTATCACACTCATTTAGCGGAACGCAGAATATGAAATTTTATTCGGATATCCATAATGATTAATTTTGTGTTAATAGGCTAGTTAACCGCTGAAAAACGCTACTGCGTACTGGTCCCATCTCTATTAATTCTGCTAACCAAGGGTGTGTCCCTACGGTTTAAAATAGTGCCCCAAACTGGGAGATATTAGGCATCAATATATCTGCACACGCCTTTGAGTATTATACCACATTAGACCACACTAATTATTCAAAAGGTGCTAGAACAACGAAGGGACGACCTTCGTTGCCGGGACGGAGAGATTCAGTGAAAGAAACGTCGAGAACTTACAAAGTAAAAAGGCTTCAGCGAGTCGAATAGCAAGCTCAAACAACGTTCTCTCGCAACACTTCTACAGGTCTCTGAATGCTAGAAAGAAACTCGGGCGAGTTTGCGATCGACGCGCCATTAAACGGCTCTCTTCCGTTCGCCGATCTCGGTCGCCTGAACCTTCCTAGTGCTTCGCCTGCCGCCCCACCCTCTCCACTCCGCGCCACCATTCCTCCCTCCCCTCCCCGCTTCGCTTCAAACTTCCCCGCTCCGCCCCAACCTCCACTCCACTCCTCCCTTCTCTACTCTGCTCCTCCCTCCCCGCTCCGCTCCGCTCTTCTCCGCTCCCTCCACTCCACCTCGCTCGCTCCCTTCGCCGCTCTGCTCCTCTCTCCCTCCCCCCTGCTCGTACCTGCACCCCCAAGGTCCTCTTTGCACCGCCTTGCTCTTACCACCTCCTCTCCGCTCCGCGCCGCGCCGCTCCACGCCACTCCTCTCCGCTCCGCGCCGCTCCTCTCCGCTCCGCGCCGCTCCTTTCCGCTCCGCGCCGCTCGTCTCCGCTCCGCGCCGCTCCTCTCCGCTCCGCGCTGCTCGTCTCCGCTCCGCGCCGCTTTTCCGCTCCGCGCCGCTCCCGCCGCCTCCGCGCTCTCCTCTCTGCTCCGCCGCGCGCTCCTCTCTTTCTCCGCGCCGCTCCTTCTTCTGCGTTGCTCCTCTCGCTCCGCGCTGCTCCTTTCTTCTCTGTGCTGCTTCCTTCCTCTGCCCCTAGCGCTGCTCCTCTCGCTCCGCGCCGCTCCTCTCTCTTCTCCGCGCCGCTCGTCTCCGCTCCGCGCCGTGCGTCCTTTCCGCTCCGCGCCGCTCGTCTCCGCTCCGCGCCGCTCGTCTCCGCTCCGCGCCGCTCTCCGCTCTGCGCCGCTCCCCTCTCCGCTCCGCGCCGCTCATCTCCGCTCCGCTCCGCGCCGCTCCTCCCCTCCTCAGTGCTCTGTTCCGCTGCGTCCCGTCACAACCACTACGCGCCGCCACACGCGCTACTCCCCGCTATACTTGGGTTTCTGTAACCTGGCTGATGAGAGCTGATCAGCTATCCCGGTTTCGTCCAATCGGAAGCATAAACGTCATCACAGTGACGTCACCGTGACGTTTTAGCTCTCGATTGGGTGACACGGTAACAGCTGATATGTGTCATTGGCCAGGTTAGAAAAAGCCAAGTATAACTCCCTTCTTCTCCCTCCTCTGGCATCCTCTGCCCCACCGTCTTTCTCCGCCCCCGCCCTGATAAGTTGAGCGTCCCGATGTGCGCAAGGGCCGCTGCCCGCTGCCGTGGCGGGTGCAGAGTCGGGGGCCCTGGAGGGGGAGTGCAGTTCCGCCGCCGGTTCGCTCCTCCCCGTCAGCCATCGAGCCCCCTCGGAAACTTCGCAAGTTGTTCTTACCTGCGTCAGATGCATCGGCGGGAGTGCGCTGTACTTGGGTTTTTCCTACCTGGCAGCTGACGTAAATGAACTGTAGACGGTTTCGTCCGGTTGGGAGCTCAAACGTCGCCACTGAGACGTCACTGTGATGATGTTTTAGTTCTCGATTGGATGACACCATAACAGCTGATTTACCTCAACTGTCAGGTTAGAAAAGTCCAATATAGATGCTACTCTTCAGTTTTCAGGAGCATCACGCTGAATCGTGTTGACAGGTTGGGAGCGCCAATAGCGACCTTATTGGCAGTTCCCTGCTGCCAGGCGGCAATAACTGTATAAAGTCGATACAGTACATTATCATACCAGTACTATTATTAATTACAATTATACCATTCTTATAATGTATCTGCACTATCTGTGTAAGTTTTCTTGAGATCTTTCGGCAGTATAGATATTCGAATAATCGTTTTTCTTTATATCGCGACAGTACGTCGATTCCTTTATGTTAATATTGATAATAGATTTGATTGATATAGTTGATAATAGTCTAAATCTGTAGCTAATTTGCCTTTGTAAACAGTTTTTATTATACGGGAGCGAATATTTTCATATCAATTTTTACAAATAGAATCTCGTTGCTACATGTATTCATAATTCAACAATATGTATATAAGTTAAAACCGACATTCCAGAGCTCAAGAAACCAGGCACATATTGCACTTATCTCCAAAGCACGTCACAAAGTTTTAACTGTGTTTTGACGTTAAATAAAGAAATATTATGGTCCAAATTCGAAACTTGCGTTTCTTTTGCATGATTTATAAGAAATGCCAATAATAATACTGATATAGCACATAAAATTTATAAAATCAAGTGCGTACTTATAACTTAAAATATTCAACTCGAAGTTCGTGAAACCTAAGTGAGAATAACAAAGGCACTGAAGCAGAGTTTGAGTATCACCTTATTCCGGATTCTATTTAAAATTTCCCATCGCCATTTATCTGAAAACATGATTTCTACGATAAAAATTTCGACAAAGCGTTCATAATGCTCATGATATGAATACTTCTTTGCTGCTTCTTTGAGGAAGACATTAAAATAAAAATATGTAGAGTAGACAAATTTTTCTGACCGTAGGTGCCATTTCAGTGTAAATTTCGAAGTTGTATACGAAGACGCAGCAACATTTCAGTCTAAATTTCGAAGTTGTATACGAAGACGCAGCAACACAATCCTGATAAATACCTTAAAATCTAGTCCTTTCATCATATGGAGGCGCAAACGCTGAGCAGTCTGAAAGATTTCACATTTAATCCTTAATTATTCCTCACTTGTGAGCGCCAGCGTCAACTCGGATAGCGTGGTCGAACTCAGAAACACTTTGTAATGAATGCCACCGCAGAAAATGATAGCTCTTTTTGAGGCACACGACACAATAATTAGGCCGTCAACTGCCGAGAAGTGGCGTGTCTCGCTACGGAGAGCGGCTCCGTGCCACGTTGCTTGGTTGGAATGTTTGCGACGCGGAGCTCATAAAAGTTGACCTTCGCCCCCAAAGCTTTTGATGTACCGAGCTGCCGTTAATCTGCGAGGTTGTACACTGGCACGTCGTTCTCAACCCCGCCCGTGAAAACACGCTAACGACTGAGACCGGGACGGAGAAAACTTCACGAGAAACTTATAAGGCATGCAAAGAAAAGAAGAAACGATAGAAGGATACAACAATTAAGAGATAACGAACCTACGATACGTGGCAGAGACTTGTGGAAGAGCGCCAAGAACGCGGGTAATAAACAAAATGTTCCAAAGATTAGCGAGCAATTTTATACAGCGATTCTTCGCTTGTCAGCGCAGGATCAGATACGGATGGTATAAAAGGAAATTGGCACAACTCTAATATTATCACTTTATACGAAAGTGGGGTATCCTAATCAGTGCAGTTTATTTTGTGCCAAAAACAATGAATTTTACTCTATATATCGGCTGTCTTGTGAAAATGAAATTTTTTCGAGTAAAACTTAAATCATTTCTTAACATACTGTGTGTGTACTGCGCGTTCGTGACGTGTGAGCGCGTGCAGATGCGGTACTCACCTTGTACCCACCTTTCACATTGCGCCACGCACGACGATGAGCCAACAGCGTGGACTGGACTGCTGGCTGTTTGCACACACAGTACACACACATATAGGCCTTTTATTTATTTATTTTACGTCAAAAAACAGTTAAAACTGTGTATGACATACTATGGAGAGAAGTAAGTTCTGTGCACGTTTTCAAAATTCTGTGATTCCTAAACTAAGTCATATACTACTTAAATTTCGAATTAAAAAAAACCGCTCCCATGTAATAAAATCTATTTTCAAGAATAAATAAGCAATAAATTTTGGGCTCTTAACCATGATGTCCTTCGTCAAGGAATAATATTTCCTGCCGCGACAACATGGAAACGATAATTTGAATAACTATATTTCCCACTGAATTCTAGAAGTCGTGCAGAGATAATGAAGTTACATTTATCGGGAGCTCGGCCTCCGGTAGCTCGCCGATGTAGCCAGAGGGCTACTAAAGGAAGGCTTGGGGGACCACCTCGTAAGAGGAAAATGTCAGGATCGGCCGAAAGATTAATGAGGGAAGCAACTGAAGTAATATTAGTTAAAAGAACAAAAATCAAATAAAAATGTGTAATAATATCTCTTGGAATAAAATAAAACTTACGATCTAAGAAGGAAAAGAGAAAACAAAACAATTATAAACTATTCTTCTACATACAAATGCATGCCTAGCTCGGGCGGTGAATTATTGATAAAAAACTAATTCTAAAACTTAATTAGAAATGTACAAATAACAGTCTATAAAAATTGTTAACATAATCAAAAAGACGAAAAGTTTATTTCATAATAATGATCAGAAAAGTTCAACTCAATTAATGAGAGTGCATTGCTTAGGATGAACTTGCACCCAACTGACTTGCTCTGCTGGGCACCCTCAGAGGTAGAAACACGTACCTGTTATATGGAAGCGCAGCACTCGATCCGGTTGTTGCCGGGACTGGAGTCTTTCTGCGTTCTGGATGCGATACACACGACACAGTACACCACTGCGCGAATGCTCCTAGTGCCTGGACACGATGACCAGGCAATGTGAGCCACCGTGGTCTAATTTGGCAATCGCGCCGCGATCGGACGAGTGGCACGAAAACATGCCAGTAAGGCATATGCAGACGAGCAGCTTGCCGCACTAGTTAACGGCGAGATGGGCGGCCTGTGGCCCTAATTGAAGCCGGTAAGGTCGTTGCGACATGATGATGACAGCGTTCACATTGGCGTGACGGTCCCTCACATGACTAAGAAGCAAACTATCTGCGCGAATCTAGCATGTTGAAATTGCGTGCAACTCTGCGATGAATCTGAATCAATCTACCTCTAATGATTGATTGTTAGTGATTGGGGGCGCGTCACCTACTGTGGTCATTAGTCCCGTAAGTGTAGTGCATGATTTTTTCTCGGAAAGAGGCGGTGGTCTTCCCCCGCTGGATGGCAAGATCTGCCGCCGACCTACCGGGGTTTACCTCAATCAGGTGTCTCCCACCAGCGGGGCACCGCCTCACCTAGGACAAGCACTAAACTCCCGATCGCTCTCCCGGCATGTGTGGTAGTGTAGTGCATGTGTGGTTAGTGTGTGTGTGTGTATGTGTAAGGGGAGAGAATAGGACAAGGAAGAGGTAGGGTAGATCGCGCGCTTTGCATAGCCCGTTTCTTGGGGAACTGCTCCGGCATTTGCCTGGTGTTGATCGAACAAACCACTGAAAACTACCGATCAGAGCAGCCGGCCTCTAGAAATCCCCTCCAGACGGTGACTGAATTCGACCTAGCTGACAAGCTCGTGTCGAAAATCCTGCTAACTTCGGGACTCGAACCTATGGCCACCCGGTCAGAGGGATTGCTGTGATATCAGTGGATGCCCTGAGCCATCTCTCTCGGTCAATGTGCCTCTAGTCTGTGACCGTCTGCGAGGGCGCTGTTGTTCACAAACAATTGAACGAAAACCACGCCGCGCAGGGGGCTACCACGAGGCGCAGCCGGAGGAAGCGCTCTGACATGGAGGGGCAAAAGCCCTTTGGGGCCGTAGGAAGCGCTCATGACCTTATTTCAAAATCTTTCCTTAAGCATCAGATTTCATTAAGGGGAAAATCTTTATTTTTAATATTTTTGTTGTAGGAAGACACCGAAAAAATTTGAACGTTTGCAATTTTCGAAAAAAAACGGGTTTTCAACGATCATATTAGACCTGCTCCATTCTATTAAATGTTCCTCACATTATCCAAAAACAAAATGTAGTAAAAAACGATGGAGCCATTTGTTTGAAAATTAGGAAAATGTCCCAGGGACTTCATGTAAAGTAATCCCAAAACTTAAAATATCCGTTTTCAAAATGAAGAGCCACGGCATCTGCCAAATCGATAGAAGAATGTCAGTTTTGGAGAAAATCGGCTGAACAGTTTATCCTCTAGCCTTGTTGACGGACGGACGGACAGACAGAAATTTAGCAATCGGATATATCCAGTTTTACGTTACTAGGGCCCTGTAATAAGTGTTTTCTGCCGAAAATGCACCGTTTTGTCGCGCAGCATTTCATAATGATCTGTCTACTCCGTAGCTAGAAAGTAGAAAGCTAGTGGGGGTGTTTATATTTTAATAATTTTCCTAGGGCTTTTATCCAACCAACAGCCGGTTACCCTTTACGTCCCGATGGGACGCATATTCGACCATACACTAGAGCAACACACTTGCGGGCTCCTCTGATCTGGGGTCAGCAAAACGCGAGGTCCTCCGCGACAACACATACGAAGTCAAGGGACAAACAAACAAACAACCACGCCCAACGCAGGGCTAGAACCCGCGACCCTTCGGACTGAAGCGCCGAGTCGGTACTCGCTATTAGCCACCACGGCCATCCAGGTCGGCTATTTTAATAATAACAGAGTTAAATTCTGCCCGTAAATCAGGTTTCCATGGTAGTTTCCTTCACTCAAATTCCTTGGCAACATATTTGTGGAGTAGATTGCCGTAATGTTAGTAATTAAGGAGAACATAATTTAGTTTATGGATTTCTCTGAGTAATTCTTTTTTTCTCACATATAGTACCTTTATTTTCCATCATTAAAATTTTTACTAGGTTAACAGTTCAAAAAAAGTACATAAATAGCAAATAAACATTTTGCCTACCTTTGGCAAAATTAGCCTGAAGAACAAAACAAACTTTTTTGATTCGAGAAGGAAAATAATTTTAACGGAACTTTAAGCGCTAAATTCAAACATACAGACAGTTTCTTTACATCATCTACGTTTTTTCTGACATCTTCGTGAACTTTGAAGGAGAACATGTAAAACGCTGCTCAACAAATGAAAAGCATGATAATAGTTGACGTACCTAAAATGTAAAATTACTTTTTATTTTTCTTCTGTGTATGGTGTTGGCATTACAGCGTTCAGAAATAATCTGCTAGTTTATTTATATTCCATTTTCCGCGACACCCTCTTCTCCATGACTGAGATTTACCCATGAATAGGCTTCTCAGACTATTCACTGAATACAATGATCAAGAATTTTTGGAAAGATACGTAGAGGAATTTGAGGTATGAATTTCGGGGACACACTAATTGTATGGCGGCAGTATTACACGCACAATCTAATAGTAATTCGAGACTTTAAGATTCCAGAACATTTTTTGTACATTTTCAATGATATTAACTTTGCAGTTTGAACTCGGCTTATGAGTTCTTTAATCTTTCCAATTGTCATTACAGAACGTAGGGTAACCACAAAAATATTTTCCCTATTTAACATCACTTACATTAAGGAATATAACCTACAATTCAAATATATATTTTGTGCGAGAAAGTTTGATGTCTCAATTTAAATGGATTACTCTGTATATCGTATTGAATTATAAATACCTTATATTATGTACACACCTCTCTCGCCTGTAATTCCAGAATAAGAATGGGCTGGAAACTGCACAGCGTTAACAGACTTTTCGGTGCGAAAAATCGACAATGTGCATGCCAATGATATGGAGTATTTCTGGATGGAGGAATGCCTTGAGGGAAACCTTTTTGGCGTTTCCGACACAACTGAATCCTCCGTTAAGTTAAAAACTTAGACACAAAATTCCATTTGGGTGTTAAGATAACCGCGGATACAGATACTGCGTTAACTGGCAGTTATATTGAACATCTAAATTGGCGTTCAGTTTACCTGTAGGAAAAGAACTCTACTGACTTATCCAGAAAAAAAATTATGGTAGGAAACTGGACCATCAACTGAGATTCAGACTTGCTGTCAGGCAAAAGGCCCCACACGTATTGGTATCTAATTTATTATCTAGTTCAATATTTATTTTATGATTTAAGGAGACATATGAGCAAACATTATACACACGCTATGAATCGAATGCGCGACCTATGGAACCAATGCGGTACATCGACATGGTCGTTGCATTCGTACAGGATAAATCTGCATTTCGTCGAGGGATACATTTGTCTGCATTACATCCATTACTCGCTCAGATTACATTAAGCATACCTACGCACCAACTCTACCGCTCGTGCGTTCAAACATACTCTTCCATGTTGCCCACATGTTAATTTATACATACTCTTCCTCACGTGCGTGAATCAAACTCACTCCCACTTCTATCATTCACGGATTGTAGTACACACAACTAAACGTACACATCATTTGCACATAGTAGCCAGGGAACTTTCAAACATACACGCACGCGCTCGGTAGTGACGGTTAAATGACGGTTCCAGGATATATTTTAGAGGGGGCCTTTTTGAGAGAAAAAAATTACAAAAGAATTCAATGTGATTATTAGATGTTATATATGATATTGATGTTCATGAAAATCACCAACTTTAAAAATAATGAGGAAAAATATGAACAACCAGCTTAAAGAGCAATTATACAATGTTTAGATAATACACAAGCCTCAATTTTATAATGTAAAACTTTTAATGATTCTCAAAAGATAATTTGAACTTATTCTCTGTGTTAGTGTTACAAACATTACATTTAAAATCTTCAAAGTTTTCATTGGTAATTAATCTTAAAATAAATTCACAAAAATGTGTAAAACGTTTTAAAATATGCTTATGAAGGTAAAATTTTTTCTCTTCTCACTTTTAGCAATTTTTTGGGTAAAATGAATGTTGCACTTGCATGTTATGCACAACTCATTAAACAAAGAATTTGGCCTCATAATCTCGGAAGACAAATTTTATCAAATTATTAGAGAAAATCTTGAGCGTCTTGCAATCTCTGGCACAGATCACTACTTTGTGTCACATTATATTAAGCCGTTTAAGAATGAAAATTTTAGCCCATCTTGCCAGTTATTTACATGAAATTGTCATTTTCTTATCCTTTGTCTTTTCAGCGATAGTTTCTTGCCGTCTCGCTCCCTTTCTTCGAACATACACAGCTTATATATCAATATAAGACTTGGAATTGTTTGATCAACATCTGTAACAAAATAACATGTTTTTTCTCGATATAACTTTTAAAACTTATTGTATAAATAGACAATTTACTATTCAACCGAGTGTCTTCTTCTCATTGAAGTTAACTATTAACTATGAATTGCAGAATCTAAAATAAATTACCAAATTACCTTCGTATATCCTTTCGCAAATTTAAAAAATTCAAATTTTATTGAAAATAAGACCTGCCTCATTGTTAATGCGCAATTTGCTCTAATAATTTAAAAAATTGAGACTTTTTTAGAAAATTTCAAAAATTCTAGAGTATTTATTTAAGTTACCCCTCAAAAATTAGGAAATCTATCTCGAATTCAAGGGACGATTATTTATGGAGAGCCTGTTTTGGTGATAATCCCATATAGGGATTTGGTTTTTGGCGAGAGTCCGGTTTAGGTGCTAGTATTGTTGAGCATTCAGACTCAGAAAAACGCCGGACTGAGACTGATGGGACCGGACGGAATGAGACTGGGCAGTGAGAAAAAAGGGACGGTATGGTATGAAAAAGAGACGAGCAGAGTGGAGAAAGAACGGGATGGAAGGAAGAGGGTCGTGATGGAACGGGATGGAAGGAAGAGAGGCGTGATGGAACGGAAAGGAACGGGACGGGATGGGTTGGGAAAACCGGAAAGTGACGTGACGAGATGGGATAAAATGGAAAGTGAAGGAATAGATCGAAAAAGCACGGGTCGAGATGAGACGGGATGAACTGGGCTGGGCTGAGATAAAACGGAAAATGACGTGACGGGGGGCGGGGCGGGGCGGGGCGGGGTGGGGCAGGCGTGGAGTGGTGTGGAGTGGCCCCGGAGCGGCGCGTGGGGGTGGGGCGGGAAGTGAGCGTGGAGTGGCGCGGAGCGGCGCGGGGCGGAGCAGCGCTGTGGGCGTGGCGCGCGCGTGTTCCGCGCTGAGTTACGGGCGCGCATCGGCGCCTGCCAGGGCTCCAGGCCGACTCTTCACCCGGCCACATATTTCGCGCGCTGTCGCCGGCCGCCCGCCGCCCGCGCGGCGCCAACGCGGATTTACGGCGCGGGGGCGGTGGAAGCGGAGGCTGCGGGCTGGGAGGTGGAAGCGGAAGCGGAGGCGGAGGCCGACGTGCGCACGTGGGCCGGAGTTAAGAGCGCGACGTCTGCGCGCCGGCAGTGAGGCATCTGGAGTATGTCTCGTAGTCGTGTGGCGGAATGGCGAGGGGGCGTCGCTAGGGGGCGTGGCGACCTGTGGCTGCAGGAGGTGAAGCGCTTACGCGACGATGGAGCTGAGAACTTCCGGGTGTGGGGAGGAACGCGGTGACAGGAGCGTGACGTGAGGGAAGGAGGATGCGAAGGGGTGTGAGAACGTGAGGGTAGTACGGCAGTAGTTTGTGGTGAGGACGGCGAGAGAGGACGCTTGTTAGATGGGCGACCGGCTGGGATGGCTTAGAGTAAAACCTACATTGAAGTGTTAGTGACAAGGAGGTTGTAGTGCTTGAGTTTGACGGTGGTGGATTTTGACACTTTTTCGATCTAGCCATGCACGTGGATGGCTAGATCGAATTCTGTCTCTGGCTGGAAGGACGATAGTAGTGGCCGGCTGTTTGGAAGCTAAATTTCCGTGCTTTCTCCGGTCAAAACGAGGCTACTACTGGTGCAGTCCCTTAACAACCGGGCCATGAACTGCGTGCTTTCTTTCCTTCATCCTTCTCCTACCTTCCTTTTCCCTCACACACCTACACTTATACATACATCCATTGCATGACTCCCCAAGTGAGAAGTTCATATCTTATATCAGCTTGGGCGGTGTCTCGTTGGCATATATACCTGGAGGAAGGAAACCCCATAAGCCGACGTGTAGGTCGGACTCGGTTCTCACTTTTTAGCGGAGAAGGAACATATCCATCTTCCAGGATCTTTGCACTACATACGATCATAGTGCTTGCCACCTCATGAAACAAGAAATATCAAACGAAACAATCTTTAGGATCGTTCCTTGGACAACTACCGAAGCTGTGGATTTTTAAGGGCGAAAACAACCTTTGTACGATTTCCTTTGGAGGGAAAGGAAAGCCGGCTGTCCCATGTAGTAGATTTTCTGCATATAAAAAATCCTCAAGCCTAAAAGAAGCCTCTGAGACAAATTCATATCGCCTGTTTCGTCGTCCAGGATAATCCCTTCTTTCGTCGATAGATGGTGAGAGAGGAGCGAAGTGAAATTTGCGTGGTGGGACGGAAGAGCGGGCCTGATGGCCCGAGTCTAACCAGAAAAAATAAAGCATTAACTAAGATGGCGTGGGCGGTATCTGCGGGCCGGGAGTGCATGGGGACAGTCACGGGCGCCAGGGATGACGAAGTAGTGGGGTTTGTTGGGGTTTCGCGTGGTTGATGTGCGGCAGTGTGAGGGAGCAGAGGGCGTGGAAGGAGATTTTGAGAGCGAGGAAAATTAGAGTGGAAGAAAGCGGAGGAAGGAGGGGCCTAAGCGACATGTGTAGCGCGACGATCCATTAGGGCGTGGGTGGGATCCGGGGGTGAAGTCTGAGGAGGTGGAGATAGTGGCGCTGGCGGTAGCCGTGACGACGGTGACAGTGACCGTGGCAAAGGCGTTGGCGGCGGTAATGGCGACGGCGGTGGCAGCAATGGAAGTGGTGGCGATGGCGGCGATGGTGACGTGGTGGCGGTGACAATGTTGGCGGTAGCGGCTGTAGTGGCGAAGGCGATAGAGGCGGTGGTGCCAGAGATGGCAATGGCGACGCCGGCGGCGGTAGCAATGGTGGTGGTGACGGCGGTGGCGGCTGTGGCGGGATGGTTGATTGGTTGGTTTTTTCGTGTTTCCGGGCGTGTCAACTGCTTCGGTCATTAGTCCCGTTTGTGTAGTGCATGTTTTTTCTCGGGAGATGGCGGTGATCTTCCCCCGCTGGATGGCGAGATCCGGCGCCGACCTACTGTCGGCTAGTGAGGTTTCTCCCTAACCAGGACTCTCCCACCAACGGGCCACCGCCCCAGTCGGGACAAGCTCTAAGCTCCCGACCGGTCTCCCGGAATATGTGGTAGTGTAGTGCATGTTAGTGTGTGTGTGTGTGTGTAAAGGGGGAGGATAGGACAAGGAAGAGGAAGGACAGATCGCGCGTGGTCCGTGGCCCGTTTGGTAGGGTACTGCTCCGGCAGTCGCCTGGTGTTGATTGGAGAAACCACGGAAAACTACCGAGCAGCCGGCCGCTAGAATTCTCCTCCAGACAGCAGCTGAATTCGATCTAGCTGGAAAGCTAGTGTCGAAAATCCTGCCGCCGTCAGGACTCGAACCTAGGACCTCCCGGTTAGAGGTGCTGCAGTGACATCAGTTGATGCACTGAGCTACCGCTACCGGTGTGGCGGGATGGCGCTGGCGGCGATGGTGCCGGAGATGGCAATGGCGGAGGTGGCGGCGGATGGAATGGCAATGGCGGGGGGCGGGGTCGAGCAGCGGCAACGCGTGTGAGCCCAGTGAGGGGAACTGGGTTGAGGGGCGGAGGGTGGGACGGCGGCGCTGTTCGCACGTGGCTCTCGTTACCTGCGCGACCAGATCCGCTTTGGCGTCGCGCCCAAACAATCTCCGCTTTTTCGCGCTGTGATTCACGAAATACGACCCTAAATGGAGTTATTTAATGAACAATGGCTAAAACTGAGAAGCTTGTTAATGAGCGTGGAAAGTCGGTGTACTTTCACAATAAATATTAATATTCTTCGAATAAAAATCATGTGAAGGGAAATGAATAATCGAGTTTCTCGTTATAACGAGAGAACATTTGTTTTGCATTTATTTTCAGAATATCCGCATTATCCTTTGTTTGAGAAATTAAATGAGAACAATGAAGATTGAAATCGAGTTTCATTCTGTTCTATTAGCTCAAATATATACAACGTCCGCAGATTTGAGTTTCTCGATACGATATAATTCAGCTTATCACCTACTCTGTTTGGTTTGGTCTATTGCTTATGGCAGATATTTCACTATCCAGGTCTCCCATCCTTAATAAAGATTTTATTGTGCATATGTTTCAGGTTATATTATAGGTAAATATCAGGATATTACACATACATTAATAATAATGTATGTAGCTACCTGTGGAAACGATATTTTTAAGTTGTGAACTTAAACCATCTTTTACGAGAAAAAAATGTGATACCTAGTTTTAACTTTTCCATTCCCATTTACTTTCGTTTACAGAAGCGACATTGGCGTGTACCGTACGTGTTGAAGTAGCTTCGCAATTATACGAAGCCAAAATAACATCTGGTGTGGGTTCACTCAATGAACGGAATTCTACTGCTGCTCCAACCACATACGGATGGAGAGGCAAACGGCTATTGCACGCCCACAATAATAACGTAGCCATAGTCTTCCTGCCCTATTGAAATATCTAGCAAACGTGCACGACTAGTGCATAATCATTTATCCTCAAAAATTCTACTAACACATCTTCCTCCCGTTTATTCAAGTTGTGTCCTAGCTGAGGGAGGGCCTCGATCCCAATTACCTCTGTTAATCGCCAGTGTTTGTACTTAGAATTCATTTATACCGCACACTTTTGCACGTTTACCATTTGGGAATTTAAGCTGTCTGCCTGCGTGGTGCTAAAAAAGCTCCGAACTCATTCAGAAGCTACCTGGCAATAAAAATGTCTCGTTCTTTCGAGTACAGTTCTGACTTTTATTGGTTATTCTAAAAAAGTAATACACGACTTTACCCCACTCATTGTTTGTGCACCTCGCTTGTAAACTCGTTACGAGAAAATCTTGTTAGCGAGCTGCCGTTGTAGCATTTACGTGAACGTTTAGTAGCAGTGATACACCTCCCAGTCCCTCACTCTCTCAGCTGCTTGCTCATTCTCCTGCTCACTCGTTTATTCTTCGGCTCACTCGCTCACGTTCCCGCACACTCACTTGCTAACACTCTCATTCTCTCACTACTTCACCCGCTTACTGGCCCACTTAATTGCTGTCACTCGTGCAGCCACTGGCTTCCTCAATTCCTTGTAACTTCCTCATATGCTCCGAGACTCTTTCACTCGCACTTGCATGCTATCCCCGCAGTAATCGTAGGTAAATTTGTTCAGCATATGCATATTAGTATTGTCGAAAATAAGCATATAAATAGACGAAAAACTAAGCACCCCTGGCGACGTGCAAGGTGCCAGTGTTTTCGTTCTATATCCAGAAAGATTGGAAAAAAAAAAAAAAACAATGAAACAGTTAGATTTAGATTTTTACTAAAATGCCGATATTTGAAATTGTTAATCGACAATTTATCTTATGTGGATATTACAAGTAAATTCTCGTACTCAGTATTTCACTGTTTATGACGCAACTGACGTCATGCGATGAGAAGGCAAGAAGCTACGTTTCAGTTTTCACGTGTGCCGTTTCAGAGCAGCCAACTTTTGCTACTCCAGGACCTCATTTTCCACAAACTACAGCAGCCTTTTGCTGGTGCAAGCCACTACAGTAGAACAAGTTTGTATTCTCCTTTCGAATGCGCATGCGCGAGGAGGGGTGACTCCCACCATCAACCGCTACTTCCCCTCAACATACCGCGCTCTCACTCGCACTGCGCGCCAACCTGCGAGGCTGGTGAGGGGAGGGGGGTCTAAATGCACAGGCAGGCTCTTGTGCCTCACCCAACGCGCAGTACAAGTGTCAGCTCCCCAAATCAAAGCAATTTCAGCGGCCTATGCACAAAAGCTGACTCTGCACAAAAGCTAATATATTAAGGTTCAGTAAAGTCCGTAAAGAAACAAGTGTACAGGAAGCCTCGCCCCTGGTCCTCAGTCCTATCCCTTTCGTCTTTGAGTGTTGTGTAGTGTGGTGTATCTTAGCGTCGCCCTAATTTCAAGTAAAGTTTACATGCGTAATATTGTGCTTATTTGTTTCTAAGACCACCATTCGCAGGTAAAAGCGCCTCAAGACTAAGCTCCCTTCTTACCATCACTTTCTCAATTCCATCGAATTAGTTTGGGGTTACATTAAGAATCGTGTTGCTAAACAAAGCATTGGTATCTCTCAGTGAGTTAAAGTAAGCGTATGGCGAATGTTATTTTCTGAATATTGCCCTTGTAGATGGAAGAACTGTTGTGCACACGTGAAGAAAATCGAAGCAGAATATATGAAAACTGACATGATCATGAACGAAGAAGTGGATAAAATAGTTTCTTTACGGGACAGTCCCTATGAGGAGGACAATGACGAAAGGGACAGAGAAGGCTGCAGTGACAGTGATGACTAATAGCTCCTTCTTGCAGGGGAGAGCCACGAATCGCTTGCGCGCAGTAGGCCAAGAAATCTGCCACTGTAGCAGCGGTGGGGGGAAGCCCCCGAAAATAAGCTCCTCCCAAAAGGGAGACTTCAAACTTGCGCTAGTATAATATATTTATAATGCGCCCAGAGCTCTTGTTAAGATGATTAAACATTATCTCTAAAATAAATGTTAACTTTCATCCATTCATTATCTTCTCCACGAATAAAAATGAACTTTGTTCAACATGAGCTTTCTGGAGTGGTGACATTCATTATGCCGGTGAAGGGCATCTTTAGCCATTGCAACGGTCCAGATGAGCCCGAGAACAGGTGGCGCTCCCACGACGAGGCAGCTGCGCAGGCTCTCCGCCGAAGGCGAGGGCGAAGATGAAGATGAAGACAGGGGAGAGGACGCGGGGATGCGGGGGACAGCAGGGTCTGCTCGGGGCCCCGCCGGTGAGTGCGAATCGCGGATAATTCCGTAGAGCTCTGCAGGGGGCGGGGAGGGTCGCAGGACGGAAAGGGGCGGGGCACACCGGCCGGACGCCGAAGTCGCTAAGTGAAGCAATTAGCTACTCCGTCCTCCACCTGCCTCACGCCCGACCTCTCCCCTCCCACCATCCCTCCCCCGCCAGTGCCCTACTCCGTCCTCCGCGCGCAAACGGCCGTCCTCACCACCGCCTCGCCCGCAGTTCCCGGCTTCGGGGGGACCCGTCCTCAACTTACACCCTTTTGTCCCCTTTCGTGTTGGTCGGGGTTGGCTAGCTCTCGGGGGCCCGGCCGCGGCGGGCCAGACCACGCGGGGACGGGGCGGGAGAGAGCGGAGGGACGCGGGGTAAGGTGAGGCGGGGCGTGGAGGGAGAATAAGCTGGTGGCGGGGAGCTGCGGAGCGGACGGAGTAGCGCGAGAAAAAAGGGGAGGTCAAGTTGAGCGGACCGGAGCGGTGGCTCAGTGCATCAAGTGATATCACTGCAGTGCCTCCTAGGTTCGAATCCCAACGGCGGCAGGATTTTCGACACTAGCTTGTCAGCTAGGTCGAATTCAGTCGCTGTCTGGAGGAGAATTCTAGCGGCTGGCTGCTCTGATGGGTATTTTTTCGTGGTTTCTCCGATCAACACCAGGGGAATGCCGGAGCAGTACCCTAACAAACAGGCCACGGACCGCGCGCAATATTTCCTTCCTCTTTCTCGTCCTATCCTCACCCCTTACACACACACACACACAAACATGCACTACACTACCACACATGCCGGGAGACCGGTCGGGGACTTAAAACTCGTTCCGGCTAGGGCGGTGCCCCGCTGGTGGGAGATGCTTGGTTGAGAAAAACCCCGCTAGTCGACGGTATGTCGGCGCCGGATCTCGCTATCCAGTGGGGGACGATCACCGCCACCTCCCGATGAAAAAACATGCACTACACGTACGGGACTAATGACCTCCGTAGTTGACGCGCCCGGAATCACTAGCAATCAATTAATCGAGTCGAGCGGTGTTGTGAGGAACCGGGGGAGGAGGATTGGGCAGGTGGAGCGGGGCGGGAGACAGGATCGCGGACTGAGAGTTACGTTGCGAACGGGGCGGAAAAAGCGAGGTGGACCAAGTCGAGGTAAGGGGCCGTCCATAAATTACGTAAGGCGATTTTGGCGATTTTTCGACCCCTCCCTGCCCCTTACTGAGATGTAATATTTGCCTCGATCCCCTCCCCCTTCTAATCTCACGTGAGACTTTTCAAACGGCGTATTTTTTTATGTAAATACATTAATTTGTGATTGCATTGGGGTTTATTAAAAAATGTAATTTGCGTAATTATATGCAAGACTAGATATGACTAGCATTCAGAAATTAGTGACTGAATTACAATGAATATTATTGCACTTCTATAAATGTTAGGTAATTTTTCTTTAAACCTTCTGTAAAAATACAGAAAATGATATTTATCTCATTAATGATAAAGTTTGGTAATTTTTGTGAGATTCTTTTTCTCAGTATACTGGACTACGTATTCTAACATTCAAATAACCGCGTTAAAAATTATCGTGCAAGATTTAGCCATATTTTGGTATGGAAACGTATTTTATGAGAATTGTCTCAGTGATCTCGCAACTTAGCACTGGTTTTGGAGAGAAAAAAATACGTGATATTCGCCGAGACCCCTCTCTCCCCTACGTAAGATTAGGTGACATTCACTTGATCCCCTCCCCCTAAAGACCTCACGGAATTTATGGATGACCCATAAGATGTTGAGTGTGGGCGGGAGGGCAGGGTCTAGCAGGACCAACCGGTTGTCTGAGATGGACAAGGCGTCGTCGACTGCGCTCGTGGATTAGAGGCTACTTATTCTTGTTTTTTGAACGTGGCATCTCAAGGCCATGCGCGAAAGAGGGAGAGGGAAGACAGACTCCAATGGGGAGCTGCAACGTCACAGCTCCTACGTTTACGGCTTCCTATTGAAATTTGCCTTCCCTCTCCCTCTTTGCGCGTGACCTTGAGACGCCATGTTAAAAAAATCCAAGTATAGGAGGTGCTGCGCTGCCCCTGGAGTTCGTTGGAGAGTGTAGGAAAGATGTCAGGCTGCCGTCCACGCTATAGGCCAGGCTTGCACAAGCGCCCCACCGCCGCGCCCCACGAAAGCGGTGGCAGCCCTTCCGCGCCCCACCGGCTTCTCGTGACTTTCACTTTTGGGGCAAGTGACCGCTGCCCGAGCCCTAGGGGGGAGGAACGCCCTGTAGCTCTTAAGACGGAAATGCGTTAAGTTGAATTTGACAACTAAAGACTTGAAATAACAGATGTAGTTTCTGGAGAGGGGAGGTTTAATTTTCTATACTGTTATTTCAGATTAAATTGTTGAACAACTCCCACAAATTTCATGGACAATCTTTAGCGTTGCAACTGATTTTGAAAATATTTGTTATTTAAATAACAAGAACAGAATCTTTAACGATCTATCATTGTTGTTAATAATTATACTTTATAAATTTAACCCAGGAATATCTTGTTGTAATACACTTGACCATACATTTCAAAATGTTTCAATGCTAATAATTTTATTTATATAAGGAAGAAAATAGAAACATTGTTTGAGACAATGATAAAGAGAACAAAGAATTTTGAGAAACACAAGCATATCGTTTGTATTGAATAAAAGTCACATTAAGTTTCACTTTTTTTTAGAGAAATGATCGAATCAATATTTGGCGAGAGTGTTTGTGTCACTGCCACTCGCAGTGTCGACTGCAGATGTGACAGTGTCATTCGGCCTCTGAATTTGGTTTTTTGTAAGTTCATGCAAGAGAAAAACTGCTCACAAATATAAGTTGAGCCGAACATTGATAGTACCCGTGCAGCTGCGGCACGAATTTTTGGATACATGTCCTTACTGATTCCAGCATAAAATTCTTCCTTACTTTTTCTATCGAACACGTCTCTCATAGTTGAATCGCATTGAAGATCAATACATTCCATTTGAAGTTCATCCGACACTTCTTCAATAGGTACAGAGAAGGGCGCTGTAAAAAGTCGGAAATCACTTCTAAGAGCAGTGAAATCTGCAAATCGTTGCACGAATTCTTCCCTTAATTTTTCAATTTCCTCTGAGTACATCTGCATTCGATGATATGCTTCTTTCTTTAGAGAATTTACAGCAGGAAAATGTTTACAATCTTTTTGTTTTAATTGAAAACTCCATAACTGTAATTTTCTGAGGAACGCTTCGATACGATCAAACAGGTTTGTAATTAGTTCATTCCTTCCTTGCAGTTGGATATTCAAATTATTTAAGTGAGAAAAAATATCACTCATGAAAGCTAAATCGCACACCCAGTTTGTATCGTTCAACTCAGGCACATGGTTATTTTTCTCTTTCAAGAACATTGATATTTCATTTCGTAGTTCAAATACTACTTTTAGGACTTTCCCCCGACTCAGCCATCGGACCTCAGAGTGATACGGCAAGTCCTTGAATGAAGCGTCACAAGCTTCCAGAAGTTCGGAAAATTGCCGGTGGTTTAGACTGCGACTTCTTATAAAATTCACACATTTCACAACAACATTCATTACATTCCCTAAATTTAATGTTTTGGCACAGAGTGATTCCAAATGCAAAATACAATGGATGAACGGTACAGGACTACAACCCATCGCAGTTAACTTTTCAGTGACGCGACCAGCAAATCCCTGACGTTTCCCTGTCATCGCCGGAGCACCATCCGTCGTCACACTTGTTAATTTATCCAGAGGAAGGTTAAATTCTTCCATACAAGACACAACGGCAGAAAAAATGTCTTCACCTTTCGCTGTACCTCGGAGGGGAATTAATGATAATAATTCTTCTGTGATGGCAAGGTTATCACTAACACCCCTAATAAAAATTGCTAGTTGCGCAATGTCCTGAATGTCAGTACTTTCGTCCAGTGCCAAAGAAAATACAATAAAATCATTTATCCGATCCTTCAATTGATGTTTCAAATCTGTAGCCATGTCATCAATTCTTCTTGCGATTGTGGTACGTGACAAGCAAACAGTGTTGAGTGTGCTTACCACATCAGGACGCAAAATGTTAGTAACGTCAATGAGGCACTGTTTAATAAATTCTCCTTCCCGAAATGGTTTTGAAGCCTTTGCTACGTTCACTGCTACGGCGTAACTGGCTCTTAGAGCTGCATCACTGTCTTCGTTTGCTTTATTTCGCTGAAAAAGATATGAAATGACTGTCAGCTAGCTAAAATTATTATTCACACAACGATTCTCATGCACACTATTGGCAACGTAAAGAACAATGACACAGGAAAAAATTAAAAAATAAATATATTTTACGTGTTATTTAAAATTTAATTTTAAAAATAATTTATAAATAAATAATTTTTTTGATATTAATTTAATTTAAAATGTATACAGGCATCAGAAATTGCAAGAAGAATAAAGTTTACTTACTTTTAGTGCTTCACGAAGTTCTTCTATCAAATTCTCTCGGTCATTGCCTGACGTGTTGTGGTATTCCTCATGGGTATTGTAGTGTCGTCGTACAGCTGTTACTTTTTTCTCCGACACTATCTTCTGACATACGAGACACGTTGCTGCTCCATTTCTCTCCGTGAATAAAAATTCGTGCTCCCAGTTAGCATTGAACCGACGATTCGCAACTACTCGATTTCGTTCGGGACCTGCCATGATTTGCACACCCTCAGTTCAACCTTGCGACTGACTATTTATGAATGAAAAATCTTAAGAGTAGAAAAGTGAAGGGACAGCTCGGGTAGTGACGGGAAGTCGGGGATTATGCCAACTTTCCTGGTTCTCGTGGGGCGCCGTGGGGCGTGGGGCGCGGGCTTGCCAGCGTCCCACGAAGGGGCTGAAATGGGGCGCTTGTGCACCTCTGCTATAGGCTCTCGTAACTACTGCATGCCTCGTCAGACGACTTCTTTCAGGGATAAGGGAACGAGACATCATGTTTAAGGGGCCCATAAGCGCTCGTGGTACGTGACTACGTGGTTTTTCTCGTCGGTGTTTGAGCGTGTATATTCCAAGTGTACGCAGGTCAAGGGAGGCTTTAAAGAATACGGAGGGATATATAATCAATTTCAAAATTTAAACCTCTTCTTTACAGGAAATTTAAATACTTCATTACCTTCTTTTTATCATTGTTTGAATTGAATGTCTTTTTTTAATTTTACTTTATTTTGCAATTTGTTTGTGAACAAATATTTGACCAAATTACATAGATTTATTTAAACTAATAAATGAGAGGAGTAAAATTCCATGACCGTTGTCTACTAATACATTATTAATAAATTTAATTATTAATTATAATTTCTGAAATGAACAATTTAATGTCGATATGGAAGGTCTAAAGTATGATGTCGTTGAAGTCGTCT